>JAMKCH010031769.1:0-25427 GCA_023653785.1 Ophioderma brevispina | reverse complement strand
AATCTCAATTTCATGAGATAAATTGGGGGTACGAGGCTGTGGATTACGAAATGCCCATTTAAATCAACAAAGTTACTTTAAAAAAATAATTCACAGATGAAAAAATATATTTCCTGACGTACCAAGTGAGACACATGTCATAAGCCATGGCATTGATGTAGGCGATCAATCAAAAAACTTCATCCGTATATGAATCAAAATACATGTTATTCAATGACATAATTGAACAAAGTAGTAGTGAATGGAGCTCACCAATTATTCTGGTTCCCAAACCTGACGGTTCACTTAAATTTGTGACGGATTTTCAATAAGTCATCCTCTGTTAATTGAAAAACCGACTCATTTCTGATTCCGTGAATTGACACTTGCATTGATAGAGTTGGAAATGCCAATTTTTACACTCTAAATCCATGTGTTCTGGATCTGAACACGTATCTAATACTATTTTGTCTCACTTTTGAGACATGTCTAAGCATATTTCTGAAATTTTAGGTGTTCAGATGTTTAGATTCTAAACATATCTCCATAACATGACGTTTATGTGTTTAGATTCTAAACACATCGCCGTCGCATGACGTTTATGTGTTTAGACACAATAAACACTATAGTGTCAGCTTCTAAATGCCTTTGTGGCACATTTAACAGTGTTTAAAACACGTTAAGACGTTCACGTTAGAAAGTCTTATTGCTCTGATTTAGAAATGGGGAAAACGATGCTGAAATTCAATGCTTTTTCGTGATTTATAGGAGCAGTGGTCTAAGTAAATACCCACCTTTTGACAAAAAAAGGTTGTATTGTTGATTTTTTTTTGAACGCGTCTAGGCGCTTAAAAACTGCGACAAAATCTAAACACTTGCGGTTTACAGTGTAGCAAACTTGATTTGTTAAAGGGGTACTGTCCATTTTTTTCAGAAATTAAATGTCAGCTGACCAATCTCCAAATGCAAAGATTGGTCAGAGCAATGCCAAGACGAATGTGAGAAAATCAAGACCACCCCGATGAATGCGTCAGTTTTTATTGCGCAAGACTTCAGGTTGGCAACGTAACTTGAAACAATTCAAGTTGGCAGTCATGTAGATGCCTGTGATGTACAGGGTGTCTCAGAAAGAACGTTACCCTCCAAAACGGACATTTTTGCTTACTTAATTAATTCTTATCCTTGTTTTGGCTTTATATTATGAAAATTTGTACTTTTTTGAACATATGGTGAAAACAAGAAAGAAAACGGTGAAAAAATAACCAAACAACAACTATTTCCCTAAAAATGATGCAAACCTACTTTGTCCACGGCTAGCAATAGCAGAGAAACATGTTCATTGTATTTCGTTTGGATTTGAGCACACATAGTCCTCAGATTTAATTAATTTGTTAACATGTAATGCCTTGAAAGCACCTGAAACATGCATTTAATTTGTTCTTCAGAATGAAGTGACCTAAATCCCCTCACCCGTCTCCCATCATAATGCAAATAAGAATTTGGTTAAAGCACACTTTTAAAATAAATAACGGCATTGGCGTGTGGCTCCTACAATGGCATATTCTACTGAACTAATCTTTGGTTAAAGGACGATCGTTCATCGTGAATGGGTAAACGTTTCCCCTCCATGTAGGGTTCCTAGTAAGATGGCAATCACGGGGAGCAGAGACAAAATTCTGGAGCATGGCAAAACTCTAAAGGTGCAAAGAGAGATATGGTCGTCAAAGAACATGACAATCAGCTTCAAATAATGCTGCAGTGCGTAGAGAACTGAACAAAAACTCTAAACCAGCAATGGACCTTGGAATTTGAGAGTATTATTGGCCAGGAGGGTCTTAAACATTTTTATGTCGGGGTATTTGCATCCATGGTTTCCTCTGCTAATGCTAGCCGTGGACAAAGTTGGTTTGCATCACTTTTAGGGAAATAGTCATTGTGTGGTTCTTTTTTCACCGTTTTCTTTCTTGTTTTCACCATATATTCATAAAAGTACAGATTTTCATAATATTAAAGCTAAAACAAAGATCAGAATTGATTAAGTAGTAAAAATTGCGTTCTGTAGAGGGTAACGTTCTTTCTGAGACACCTAGGCTTGTAGTGGAGTTCTCGTTGTAGGCAGATGAAATGATGTAGATCATCATGTGTGTTATTCCTTAAAAAGTTTGACATAAATTCAGAGAAAATACTCATCAATTGAGAAGAGAAATCTAGCAGTGCTGTCGTTATTGCCAAAAAAATGGAAAGTGTACTTGAATAAAGAGTACAACAGTAAACATTTAAGTTCTTGTGTACAACGGATCACATTCGTTGGCATTTCCATCCACAGATTAGAACATTTAAAATAGATGATAAATCAGAGACTGTATAGTGCAGGTGGAGTTTAACTCTCCGAGAGTACAAAGACATTTAAAGGAAAGAAATATTTTTGCAGGATTTACCTAATTGGATAAAGAAATTTCGTAAGAACAGCCATTTTGTTGTAACAAAAATCCCGGGGGTGGTTGCCACCCCGTGATTCGTTACTGAATATCCGTGCATATGAATTGGTGCCACAGGATAGCTTAGGGCTTCTTCTTTTCATGAAATTGAAATCAAAATAAAGTACTAACATTTCCATTATGAAGTACTATGACGTAATAAGTTGAGGAAAGTATATATGGAACTAATGGACATAGCAGGGGAACGCGTATATTTCGCATTTACTGATTCTAAATATTTATACCCAAAAACGCTCTGTGTATATCACACTAGTCATTTACTATCAAGTAGAGCCAAAAATAATAATAATAATAACAACCTGTTTTTATATAGCACGTAATCCCGGTAAACAGGCTCAAAGCACGGTGCAAATATTAAAATCAGATATTCCTATGTAACTATTTGGTGAAAAAAATTGAATATTCCCCTATTCTACCTGTGTGCTATGGAAACTGGCACTTTTGCCAACATGCGAACTTATTGCCATTCATTCTGACGTAATTGCTAGTCATGTATTCATTTGGTTTCATGGGAAAAGGTAGGACATAGATAAATCATTGGGGCCAAAATCAAGTGTCTGTGTATTCCTGGGCGTGTTGCCACACATCCATCATTTTGGGATACCCTGTTTCTTACCAAACCCAGTTGGATGTGGGTTTTCCGTGAAAAAGGGGCGCGCCAGGAATCTTCTCGTACTTGATAGGTTACATTAAAAATTTGGCCAAAAATGGGTTTGTAAGCAGTTAAAACACAAAAATGGTTAAATGTAAACAGTCAGTTTGTATGAAGTTTCATTTTATTCAAATTTTCTTTTTTAAGGGGAGGATGTGTTATAGTATCATCGTATTCATTTCATTGTAAAGCACTGGAGCAGGTCCCCAAATACCGTTTGGGAAATCCCCAAGGCCCAAATAGGGCAGATCGTGTCCTACCCCACCCCCCCCCCCGCCATCCTTTAATTGTGATTACCATTGTATTGTTTTGGTATTCCGATTTTTTGTTTTTTGAACCCATTAATTAATAAAATTATTATAACAAATCTGTGTATTACACAATATTTCAAGATCATATGTGCGAAGGGTTACTTGTTTGTGTTTAAAGCGTGCTTGTTCCGATTTAAAGAGAGGGGGGGAGTAGAAGGGAATGTCAAAGAGAGAAGAAAACGGGAAGGGTACAGAAACATCAGTACCGCGGATAAAAAACGAGGTTTTCGATGGTTATAAGCAAATAATGCATATTGTCAAAGCCCTATTCAATACGTGTAATATCATGGTTTAACGTCAGTTTGTTGTTTTATCTTGAGGACATGAAATGGATTTGAAGGCTGAAAGTCCAGGGACGCAATTGAAGACAAAATACGGCCTTTCATCTGACTAATCCACAATCGATTATCTCCGGTAATCCGGGGGTCCAAAGACGATCGGAAAAGCACCCTTTAAAGGGTACTTTTGACCTTGGAATCCACAAGATAACGTAACAAGATAAATTATTATACCTCATGAATATTTATTAACATAATCATGCTATTTCATCGGCTGATTCCGATTACAAGTGCTATTTCCCTAGGTAAATAGTTCGATTCGAGCGTTATCTCTACAACCTCCTCCCCAGAGGCAGAGTGAGGTATAACAAAACAAATACTACATGTTTTATATCGGGTTCGGGGTGATAGGCCCGTAGCCAGTACCTCGGGAAAATAGTGTGCCCTATTTCCACTTTAACCATGTAATATTTTTTTATACTGGTGTCTTTGCCATGTAAGAAACCATAAAATTTCTTATTTTCTCTCCGTTAATAAAAAAAAAAGTATACTACCGCATTACCTTTACCACGAGCCACTCACCTTAATCGCATACAGAAGTCTTGAATTTCAATCAGAAATGACCATAAATTTAAAGTACAAAATTCACTTAACTACTAGGTGTAACGGAATAACGCCCAGGCCCAGTACTATTGTCCGGTTTATTCCGTATTGAATCTATATACGTGAACGCGACGTGACGTGCCGCATGCCGCGTCTATTAGATACATTATACAGACTGGTTTGAGGATCGCAGAATGAACGTGTACTTAGTTGTGACTGAAGGGTTGAAACCCGAAAGAAAGGATTTCTTGAAGCGTTAAAAGGCAATGTTAAAATATAATTTGACCTTGCGTATTGTTTAAAGGTGCAACGAAAGATTTCACATAACGGGTGTCGCCAAAAATGTGAAAATTCTGATTTTTCTACTAATGCAAAGCCCTCTATCAAAAATATTCCCTTGTGAAAGGATTAAGCTGAGAATTATTTCTTCGGTGCAAAAAAGATGTCTTGTTTTACTATACTCGATTCGCGCTGATATAGGAGCTGGGGAGAAGTTTTGGGTCATATCCATCAGGTGAAATAGGGAAGAAGCATTTTAATCTATCCAAGAAGATGCTTCGATGCCGACTTGAAAGGAAAAGGGGCAATTACAAAACTGAATTTTGTTTATTGTACTGGGATGAACTTTGTACAGTTTTAATACAATCGATTTATAAATCATTCACATCACATCACTGTAAAAACGGTGTCTAGGAATTGAAATAGTCTTCACATCGTCCCTGTATCCTTGTGGAGCCATATTGCAAGAATTTGTAGGCCTACTGAGCATAATACGCGGTATGTTTATACAATTCCCCGAATGCTTTAGACTAAAGACGTTTAATTAAGACGACGTTAATTACAACTTAGTCATGTTAGTTGTGTTTGCGTTTTTATGTGTTTAGACCATGATTTTCATTTCCAAATATTTTATCCAACGTACTTCAAATATTAAGAACTACGCTGAACTTATCTATATGAGTGGCTATTAACTATCGTATTAGTAGTGTTAGTTTAAGTAACGCATGGAAGTAATGATGAGGCCCCCAACTGTGGGAACCCCCCCCCCCCACCCCCCCCCGCGCCCCAAATCCTTTGTTACCATATTCAGAATTCAATAGCTCACCTGCTTATACAGGTAGTATTAACAATTGAACGTCGTTATATATACCAGTGACCCTCTATGTTTGGACCACTGCCAATTGTATTGACGTAGAGAACACAGTATTCAGATTAAGAACGCCTGACAAAGAGTGCTGCAAAGGGTTTAATTGCTGTGCGCACCCTCACTAACAACTCTCACCCGTAAAAAAAGTACAGGGATCCCATATCAGCGCGAATCGAGTTAATTGATGATTTGTCAGTCACGCTTAAACAATATAAATTATGGTAAAGAAGGCCAGATGAGTTTATTTGAATCGTTGGGCATACCCAGATTTTTCTGAAAAAGTTAGCGTCAACTGAATTAAAATCGGTATGCACGCTTACATTTGGAAGATAATTTTTAATTCTACAAATTAAAAGTCATAAAAACGAGGTCTAGTTTTAACAGTTTTTGTTAATTTGGCCGTTTCACTATTTTAATAGTTTATCTAGCATGTACCAATAACTAATACAAATAAATGGAATGAAAATACTGTTGCAGCTTTATTTAAAAAAAAAAAACTAGAGGCACTCTTAAAGTGTATTACTTTTTGAAGCCCCAGTAATCATATTAGGGTAGGGTGAATGATTACAATAATGAGTCCATCACTACCCATGTGAAGTGAATCCATGCAGAATTTGAGATAACGTAAAAATACCTTGTGTTGGGGTATGAAAAGACCAGACGTCTGTGGTTTATTCCTTTCCATGCTCCAAGCTGTGTGAAAGAGCCCGCGTTTCTTAGAGTTGGTTGTACCTTTACAACAAAAACACAGAGGTTCCCAAGGCTATGCCTCATCCAACGGCATTGTCAATACGCCGAAGAGGGCTTGCACTCCGCGGGGAAAGGGTACAAATTTCGTACAAACAAGCCTTAAGTCGCTGAGTTCTCGGCATATCGCCAGAGTAATAGAGCAAACCGAAGATCACACAAACGTGCAGAAGATCACACAACCGTGCATTTATTGAAACATCAGACTCGTATAGATGCCCTAAGTCTCGTATTTTCCCAGAACCACGAAGACTGGAATCATTTGCCACCAGATAATCGTTTTCAATATCCTGACCATTACAGGTAAAAAACTGTTACCACCTGCAGAAGTACCGAAGATCTACAAGTTAAGGACTAAAACATCATTTTGCGCACACCTATTCCTGCTTGTTTTGTGGCATGGGACGTTGGCAGTAAAAGAAAGAAAGAAAGAAAGAAAGAAAGCAAGAAAGAAAGAAAGAAAGAAAAGAAGAAAGATAAAAAGAGTAGGGTCTTTAAAATCCTCAGACGACATCGAGAGGTGGGTCATTTGAGACCACAAAAATCTCCAAGACGGCCACGATTGACTACCAAAAAATCTGTGACGTAGAGCCCGCAAAATGCCCACAAGCCGTCTTCGTCGTTTGAGAGACACCATGGAATCAACGTTTCCCGCCAAACTATAAATCGGATATTGCTTCAAACATGGTTAAGCATGACGAATGACCCAAAAGTCACGCCTACCGTTCACCACAGAGTGGCTAGACTTCGCTGGGGGTAGGGAGCACAGAAGCTTACAGCTCGGGCACTGGCGACATGTTGTCTTTATTTATGGACACTGGCGACATGTTATCATTATGGACGAGAGCCGTTAATCCTTGACCGTCAAGATAGACGACAAAGGGTTCATCGATTACTGTGAGAACCTCGAGTGACTGTACAGCAATCGAATCAAGGCGGTGGCGGCTCAGTGATAGTATGGGCCGGTGTGGGCAGAGGATATGGTCCGCTGGTCTCACAGTCTGCCAAACAAGGGTGGATAATAGGGCAATCGATTCAGCGACTATTTCAGGCAACATTAGTGTCACGCTTTTATTCGTGTCGTCTATGGAGCCCGGACTGTGGTTCCTGCCCGGACCAGATTGCCTTTTACACGGTATTCTTAGGAGGAAAAAACGTCATTGGTGGTGCCAGATGGAAACATGAACGTCGGCGTGTACCTAGACATTCTGACAAAAAACCACTGCCGGTCACATTCAAGAAGGGTTATGCAAACAATGCCATGCCGCGGCAGGGCCCGTGTAGTGAGACAATATCTTGAGGCAGAGGGGATGGAGCCGATACCATGGCCTGCTTGCTCCATCTATGAACCCTATCGAGCATGCCTGGGATGCATTAGGGCCTAAGGCATCGCGAGCCATCAAGGACTTGGACAATTTCATACAAATCTCAGGAGTTAGCTCAGCCTGGACCGTAAGTGGCACGCTTGCCCATTGACCTCATAAACAACCTTGTGGGAAGTATGCCGACGACGTCTTGACGCAGTGTTTCATGCCGGGGTGGCCATACTCGATATTAGTGGCTGATGACATGAAAAACAGTACTATGACATTTCGATGCATGCAAATACCAAAAAATGTGTTAGCTGTAAAACTGATTATGTGAAAAAATGTAACAAATCCTTAAATGTGCTGTTCAAATACCCCCTTTTCCGCTCACGCTAGGATTTCACCAGTTCGTAAGGGTTTATTGGGACTAAGTTCATGGTGATATCTGACCAATCAAGTAGTGGGGCGATATACACCCTTGAATACACCCAGAAATAACTCACACTGTAATTAATCATTCCTAAAAGTGGTAAAAATATTTTGGTCAAACTTATGGGCAAAAGGGTATAAAAGGGTGATGATAATAGTTGGCGGCACAAAATGACTATAAGACTGATATATACTATAATATAGATTAAAATATATATATAGTATATATATATATATATATAATATATATAATATATATAATATCTATAATATATATACTGGATTGCATTAAGCTCTGTGCTGCAGTGATGAGAACACAAAGTTCGAAAAGGTACTGTCTGCAGATTGAGTATTTACGCTCCTTCCATGCTGTGCCATATTAGGTTGCAGTATGTTTAGTTGAGCACTTTTCTGCTTTCTACAACTGTTCATGGTTCATAGCTTGATGTTTTTATCAAGAGGTAATACTATTAGCATGTTGCGTATAGATCACTCATGAGTTGAGACTGGTATTTCATAAAACAATGTGCGGCGTGATGGGATGGGTCAGTGGCTAACGGGTCATGATTCACTCATTGTGATGCATTCAGCTCTGTGCTGGCAATGATGGACACAAAGTTCGAGACGGTACTGTCTGCAGATGAGTTTATAATATATATATATATATATATATATATTATTATATATAATATATATTATATTTATATATATATATTATTAATAAGGATCTTTCTTCTTTCCAATTGACTTGTTTTCTTATAGGCCTATGCCATTAAATAAAAAAATACTTTAAAAGTGGTCATGTGCGTACCCTTAGCACATATGTTATATATATAGTATATTATATATATATATATATTATATTATATATATATATATATATATATATATATATATATATATAATCAAGTTGACCAAAGTCGGGTGTAGTCGCCTGCCGGAAAAAGGCCAAAGGGCCAAAGTAACGCTATGTCGGATATAATCCTTGAACATAAGAAATAAGAGTCAGTAGAACTCCAAGAAATTGATGGGCTCTTAATCAGTGGCGGGGGCCCACCAAGACTCGTTTCTGATTAGAAAAACACAGTTTTCTATACCCAGGCAGACGAGGTCCTGTCGATGAAATGAGCAGTAATTGCTGGATGACAAAAGCGTTTCCAAGAAAACAGCGTAGAGATCGTTGTAGAGACCAATCGCTGTTATTACACGCGTGACTGACGCGCATATGCGCCACACTCGGACACAAGATAGGTATCGCCGAAGCTGAAATCTTGAGAAGCACAGTAGGCCGGAAAAATCCTGGTGGAGTTCAAATGTCGGACGGTTCTGCTTACAGAGGTAACAGTACTCCACCTGGTAGAGAAAGGAATGGATGTCGTAGCTACACATAAAATAGTTCAGTAAAAGTTCGGAAGGGCTACGTCGCAGTAGTGCTAAATTACATTATCAAGGGGAAAAAAATGCCCCAATAGCACCCTCTCATTTTTGTAGTCGGGTGTAGTGCATGCCGTAAAAAGGCCAAAGGCCAAAAGTTAACGCTATGTCGGATTAATCAGTGAAAAGACAAATTAAGAGTCAGTAGAACATCCAAGAAATGATGGGCTCTATCAGTGCCTGGGGCCCACAAGGACTCGGTCGGAAGAGAAAAAACACGGTTTTCTATCCCAGGCAGACGAATCCTGCGATGAAATGATTGGCAGTACATGCTGGATGACAAAAGCGGTATCCAAGTAAAAAGCGTAGAGATGCGTTGTAGAGACAATTCGTGTATTACGCGTGACTACGCGATCTGCCCGCACACTCGGACACAAGATAGGTATCGCCGAAGCTGAAATCTTGAGAAGCACAGTAGCCCGGAAAATCCTGGGGAGTTCAAATGTCGGACGGTTCTGCTGACAGTGGTAACAGTACTCACCTGGTAGAAGAAAGGACTGGAGTAGTAGCTAAACATAAAATAGGTTCAGTACAAATTCGAAGTAACGCGGCTGTATTGTAAAGTTACACAATCATGTTGACCCAAAGTGTCGGGTGTAAGTGCATGCCGTAAAAAGGCAAAGGCCAAAAAGTTTACCGCTATGTCGGATATATCCTTGAACAAACAAAAAAGAGTCAGTAGGAAACATCCAAAGAATATGATGGGCTCTTCATCAGTGCCTGGGGCCCACCAAGGACTCGTTTTGAATTAGAAAAACACAGTTTCGATCCCAGGCAGACGAGTCTTGCGATGAAATGAGGCAGTAAATGCTGGATGACAAAAGCGTATTCCAAGTAAACAGCGTAGAGATGCGTTGTGGAGACGCTTGTGCATTACGCGTGACTGACGCGCATCTGCGCCACACTCGAGCACAAGAGTAGGTATCGCCGAAGCTGAAATCTTGAGAAGCAACAGTAGGCCGGAAAAATCCTGGTGGAGTTCAATGTCGGACGGTTCTGCTGACTGAGGTAACAGTAATCACCTGGTAGAGGAAAGGACTGAAGTCGTAGCTAAACATAAAATAGTTTCAGTACAAAGTTCGAAGGGCTACGTCGGCATGTATTTGTTAAAGTTACATAATCAAGTTGACCCAAAGTTCGGGTGGAGTCGCAGGCGTAAAAAGGCCAAAAGGCAAAAGTTTTAACGCTATGTCGGATATAATCCTTGAACATAACAAATAAGAGTCAGTAGAAACATAAAAAATGATGGGCTCTTCATCAGTGGCCTGGGGCCCACCAAGACTCGGTTCTGAATAGAAAACACGGGTTCTATCCAAGGCAGACGAGTTCCTGCGTGATGAAAAGATGCAGTAAATGCTGGATGACCAAAAGCGTATTCCAAGTAAACAGCGTAGAGCTGCGTTGGTAGAGACCATCGTTGTTGTATACTCGTGACTGACGCGCATCGGCGCACACTCGGGACACAAGATTAGGTTCGACGAAAAGCTGAAATCTTGAGAAGCAAAGTAGGCCGTGAAAAAAATCCTGGTGGAGTTCAAATGTCGGGCGTTATGCTGACAGGAGGTTAACAGTACGCACCTGGTAGAGGAAAAGGGTGGGAGTAGTAGCTAAACATAAAAAAGTTTCAGTACAAAGTTCGAAGGGGTACGTCGGCATGTATTGTAAAGTTAACCTAATCAAGTTAGGAAAGTGGCGTGTCGGGTGTAGTCGCATGCCGTAAAAAGGCCAAAGGCCAATATTTAACGATATGTCGGATAAATACCTTGAAACATAAAACAAATAAGAGCTCAGTAGAAAAATCCAAGAAATGATGGGCTCTTCACAGTGCTGGGCCCACCAGACTCGTTTTTGTAATAGAAAAAACACAGTTTTCATCCCGGCAGGACGAGGTCCTGCGATGAAATGATGCATAAATGCTGGATGACAAAAGTGTATTCCAAGTAAACACAAGCGTAAGAGATGCGTTGTAGCGGACAATCGGTATTTACGCGTGACTGACGGCATCCTGCCGCACACTCGGACCACAGAAGGTATCGCCGAGCTGAAATCATGAGAAGCACAGTAGGCCGAAAAATACTGGTGGAGTTCAAATGTCGGAAGGTTCTGCTGCATGAGGGTACGTACTCACCTGGTGAGGAAAGGACGGGAGTCGTAGCCTAAAACATTAAAATAGTTCAGTACAAAGTGCGACGGGCTACGTCGGCATGTATTGTAAAGTTACATAATCACGTTGACAAAGTCGGGTGTAGTCGCATGACGGAAAAAGCCAAAGGCCAAAAAGTTAACGCTATGTCGGATATAATCCTTGAACATAACAAATAAGATGTCAGTAGAAACATCCAGAAATGATGGGCTCATCATCAGTGACTGGGGCCTACCCAGACTCGTTTCTGAATAGAAAAACACCAGTTTTCTATCCCAGGCGACGAGTCATGCGATGAAATGAGGCAGTAAATGCTGGATGACAAAAGTGTATTCCAAGTAAACAGGGTAGAGATGCGTTGTAGAGACAACGTGGATTACGCGTGACTGACGCGCATCTGCCGCACACTCGGACCCAAGATAGGGATCGCCCGAAAGCGAAATCTTGACGAAACAGGAGGCCGGAAAAATCATTGTGGAGTTCAAATGTTCGGGACGTTTTGCTGACAGAGGTAACAGTTTCACCTGGTAGAGGAAAGGAATGGAGTCGTAGCTAAAAATAAATAGTTTCAGTAAAAAGTTCGAAGGGCTACGTCGGCAAGTATTGTAAAGTTACATAATCAAGTTGACCAAAGTCGGGTTGTAGTAGCATGCCGTTAAAAAGGCCAAAGGCCAAAAAGTTAACGCTATGTCGGATATAATCCTTGAAAATAACAAATAGAGTCAGGAGGAAACATCCAAGAAAAGATGGGCTCTTCATCAGTGCCTGGGGCCCACAAGACTGTTTCTGAGAGAAAAACACAGTTTTCTATCCCAGCAGGACGAGTACTGCGATGAAATTGGATGCAGTCAATGCTGGATGACAAAAGCGTTTATTCCAAGTAAAAGCGTAGAGATGGTGTAGAGACAATCGTGTATATATATAGATTCAAGGGTGGCGCTATGCGGTAAGTTAATATAGAGATAATAGGTTGCTAAAGGGTACGCACATTACCACATTTTAAAGTATTTTTTTAATAATGGCCATAGGCCTATGAAGAGAACAGTCCAAACTATGACTTTCTTTCTTCCAATTGACTTGTTCTCTTCCATAGGCATATGGCATTTAATACAAAAATACTTTAAAATGGGAATGTGCGTACCCTTTAGGCACCATGTTCTATATATTATATATATAGAACGTCAAAGATGTCTATACATACAAGACAAAAGCATTGATATAGAGCCTTCTCAAAAACAAGGTCAAGCGCTTTACAAAAATAGAGAGTAATTACATTTAGCCTAAAACATTGTAAAGATGACAATGAGATAAGTACTTAACATCAAACTATAAAATAAAAAAGCAAACAGCTGCACAATTAAAAATCATGGAGGCATTAACAAAAAACTAATTTAGGCACACGATCAATTGCTGAAAGCCATGTCACCCACTGACCTTTTTGTGCGGGGGGAAGCAGTGAGGAGCGTCTTGTAATATGCAGATCGCAATCCTGGCCTGCCAGGAATCTACAAAGAGAGGTATTCGAACAAGTAAGATGGCAATGTCGGAAAAATGCCCTTGTAAGTAGAAGCATAAGCTTAAAGACAAAGCGCTCACTAATTGGTAGCAATGGAGTGATTTTAAGGAAGTGGTGTGGCTGGTGTCCTTCTAACAGATCTGAACACCAGCCTGGCTGCTCTATTCTGCAAAATCTGAAGTTACTCGATCTTGGCCTGAACCATTCCATCCAAAAGTGAATGGCCTAGTCAATGCGAGATAAAATCAGTGAACGGACGAGATGATGAGAACTCTCAAATGTGATAAAGCGGCGGATCGGGTAATAGTGCGAAGGTGGAAGTTTAACAGAAGTTTCTTAATGATGCCTTTACATTTCAGTCATAGACATTGTATGATCAAACACGACACCATGGTTTCTAATGGCCGAGGACTGGGGAAACATCCACTGTCCCGACCTGATGGTAATGTCTTGAGGCGACTGTGTTAATAGGGTGAACATGCGATGAAAAAATTCTGTTTTTCTCATTCAATTTGAGTTTGTTACAGAGCATCCACTCGTAATCTGTACCATTTGTGAACTCTTTTTTCTATGTCGCTTATCCCACATGTTTCTAATATTGTTTCGATCCGCATCATTTCATATGCCGTAACACAGGAAAAATCAGAAAATATCTTACTGCTCATGGTGGCAGAACACAATAATTCCACTCTGTTGTGACCTCACGCTAGATGAATGCAATCACTTTGATTGGTTCTCCCTCAAATCAAATAAATCGTCTTCAGCGCGTACAAAACTCAGCTGCTCGGTTTATTACCCTCTCTAGAAAATTCACTCACATTACTCCAATTTTACGTAAATTGGAATTGCACTGGTTACCTGTGAACTACAGGTGATAATAAATGATGCTTTTGTTTTAAATCCTACATGGTTGCCACCGGCATATATTGATGATTATTACAGCCATACAATCCATCACGAACTTTGCGCTCTTCTAATAAAATTAATCTGGTTGTTCCAAAATCTTATCATTCCTGGGGGGATAGATCTTTCTAATGTGCAGCACCACGTATCTGGATAAGCTTCCCCTTCACATCAAATCGTCCAATACCCTGATTGCAATTAAGAAAAATCTAAAACATATCTGTTTGACGATGCTTTTAAAAAATTGTAATGTTATATAATTTTGATTGTATTTAGGTTGTTAATGATGTATTATAGTATGTGGTTGGGTCTGTTTTAATGCCGATTTATCATTCATATGTTTGTGTATCTAATTTTTTAAAATGGTTTATGACAATACAAATACAAATACAAAACGGCATTTGATATAGAGACTTCTCAAAACAAGGTCAAAGCGCTTTACAAAATAGAGAGTAATTACTATGTAGCCTAAAACATGGTTCATTTTTACAATACCTGTTGTATTACTATGATAAGTTACTTACATCAAATATAAAATAAAAAAAAAAAAAAAAGAAAACAGCTGGACAAATTTAAAATCCTGTGAGGCAATAACAAAAAAAACACATTTAAGCACACAATCAACTCTTAGGAAATAGATGAAATTTTTAGAGCTTTCTAAAAGTACAATGGACTTGGAGTGGCGACCAGAGATAGGTGACAAACGTGCCATAGGAAGGGGCCCGCATTGCTGAAAGCCCTGTCACCCATGACCTTTTTGTGCGGGAAACGTGAGGAGCGACTTGTCATCTGCAGAACGCCATCCTGGCCTGCCAGGAATTTACAAAGAGAGGTATTCGGACAGTAAGATGGCAATTGTTCCGAGAAATGGCCCTTGTAGAGTGTAGGTAAGAAGAATAAGCTTAAAGACAAAGCGCTCACTAATTGGTAGCCAGTGGAGCTCTTTAAGGAGTGGTGTGGCTGGTGTCCTTCTATCGGATCTGAACACCAGCCTGGCTGCTCTATTCTGCCAAAATCTGAAGTTACTCCGATCTCTGGCCCGGACTTCCTTTAAAAAGTGGATTGGCATAGTCAATGCGAGATAAAATCAGTGCACGGACGAGATGAGGACAAACTCTCAAATGGATAAAGCGGCGGATACGGTAAATATTGCGAAGTGAAAGTTAACAGACGTAATGATGACCTTTACATGTTCAGTCCTTAGACATGTTGATCAAACACGACCCACAAGGTGATGTATATAATCTTGTTAATAGGTTACTTTGGAGGTTAAAGTGTTACCCTTCTTTAAGTTATATTGTATTGCGCCCCCCTTGAGCGCCTTTCTTTGGCGAATATGTGCGCTTTATAAATTATCCATATTATATTATTATTATTATTTCATTCAATACAAAGAGAAGTCTTTTGACAGCGGTGTTTGGCATAACAATACAATCTTAGGAATCAAAGTCAAATAGAGCTGCACACCATCAGCATACATGTGGTAAGAAATATGTGCTTCGGATCACACTCAGGATGATTGATGCGATAATGCTATGGTTACATTATGAAAAAGAGAGACCCGACCACACAGAAACCTGAGGAAGACCGAAAGGGCGATGATGCTTGTTTGAAATTGCATCCCAATACGAACGAAAAGAGCGGTTCTGAAGGTAGACCGAATCCACTTGCAGGCGCAGTACCTTTGAATTTTGAAAGTATCACGTAACCTATCCAAAAGAATGGTAAGATCAACAGTGGTTAAATGCAGAAAGATCTAGCAGCACAATAGCAACTACCTTAATGTTGTGAATTGCATTGAGGATATCGGTCATGACACGCAGAAGTGACGTTTCAGTGCTGTGTAGTTCTTTGTAAGGTGACTGAAACTTCTCATTAAGTCAGTTGAGACAAGATGATCCTTTATCTGGGCACCGCACTCACTATTTTCTCCATGAAGTTAGACACGCAGCTAATAGTTGACACAGGGCGATAGTTGGGAGAACCTCTTTGTCTAGGGAAGGCTTTTGAGAAGTGTGTCACGGCAGCATCCCGGAGCTTAGCTGGGAAACAACAGTGCGGATAGACATGTTAATGATCAGTGTTAATGGCCAGAGTTGCAACATTCCCCTTAAGTAACACCAGTGGAATGGATGTCTAAGGAACATGATTTGATGGAGTTGACATTAATACCTTGGTTACCTTTTCAACAGTGACTGGATTTTAGATTAAACTCATGTATTGCGTAGCACTGGTAGTAGAAATACAGTCAAAAACGCCAAATGGGTGAATGGAGCAGTGCTGAAAGGTCTTGTAGCTTGTACAAAGTTTCGAGTCTAACCATTCAACTGGTACAGAGAGGGAATACGATTTACAACGGAATACGATATGGGCGGTCAAGATTAAGGCAATCGGTGAATTTTTACCATCTATATTTCATGAGGGATTTGTCATGTTATTTCACATTTTAATTTTTGTGTTTAATTATTTTAATTGTACTAAGTGAAACCTACGGTCTGTTGCGTCGTGAAAAAGAATTAGTTTTAACATTTGTACAAAGAAACCAAATGTAATCACTTTTAGGGGGGAAATAGTGCCATTACCCTGTATACTATCTTATTTAATCCTATGAAAAACTCCATCAATAATTGCACCATTTTTATCTAAAATTGAGCAACTTAATAAATGTTTGACCCCCTGTACAACTGAAAGTGACCCTTTTTTATTGATTGTTTGCTATTTTTAGCTATAACTCTTAATTACGTTGTAGATAGTAAAAGATACCTTTCCTGAATCCTTGTGGTTAGACAAAAACATTGTATACTTTTCAACATGACTGCATCATTTTAAAAATCTGACCCTGTACAAACTTGTCTTGGCACCCCTTCCTTAAGCACCTTGCTGAACTAAGGAATCACGTTCAGGGGTTCACCACTCCCCCCCTAGCACGGTTCCTGTCAGTCTGTCAACATATTGATAACTAAAACCTTTTGTACTGAGATGTGTTACAAATGTCTGTTAGCTCCCGGGTTAATTGTATAGAGATCGGTGGTGCGTCTCTGGTTACAGTGGACGACTGCGATAAAAACTAAATATTACGCGGCCCCTTATCAACTGGTCAACGTTTCATGGATTGTTAGTGTTTAGGCAAACTAAAAAACCGTTGTTAATCACAAAATGATATATACAACACCTCTCTTACTTTTTCTCAAATCACTATGTTGCGGAAAACAACAGGGGAGGGGGGGGAAAGAAAAACCAGGAGAAAAGAAAGAAGAGAAGAGAAGGGGGGGAGAAAAGAAGGGAAATCTCTTACTATAGTCCCCCCCCAATTCTCCGATCTTCCTTTCACCCCCCCTTTCTATCTTCTAACTCCCCCCTTTACCTTCCACCCTCCATGTCCCTTCCACATCCGGCCCCCTCCGCCCGATTTCACCGTCAGTCCCTTACTGCTCGACACTCCACCTTCCCTCTCCTCAATGGAGTGAGGCTTGTGGCAAACTTGCTGAAGCCACGGGATTTATTTTCGCTGGCTTCTGTTTCGGTATTGTATGCAGTTGTGTACATTTGTGAGAATAAATCTGGATTTTTTTCGCAAAGGAATACTCCATGGCCATGAAACTATCTAGTACGTTTTATTTAGGGAATTTCATTATATATGTGCCGATCGATTCAATACCTAATAACGCACTTTAATCGAATTGAAATGAATGTTTGTAGTACCATGTATGGGCTCATAAGTTATATCTTTGGGCGGAAAAAAATTAAGAATAAAGGGTGATGCAGTTCATTTATGGGCGATATGGTGTCCGAGTCAGAAAAACACGAAGTTTTTTTTCTGGCGAGGATACATTATGAGGCCCTTAATGATACTGCAAACCCCCTGTATTTCTATCTTTACCTTCAAACCGCTTGATTGGGTAAACTCTTTTATTAGTTCAGTTAGAAGTTTGTCCGAGTTCGGTTCGAGTAGATTATTTAGAGTTCGAGTTGTTTTAGAGTTTGAGTTAGTGTTGCTTTTAGAGTTCAAGTAAGAGTTCGAGTTGCTTGTTTAGAGTTCGAGTAGAGTTCGAGTTGCTTTTAGAGTTTCAGTTGCTTTTAGAGAGTCGAGTTGCTTTTAGTGTTCGAGTTACTCTTTGGGTCTCGAGTTGAATGAATACATGAGTGGTAAATGAAAACAGGTCGGGTAAATAAATACAGATGTGAATGAGACAGGTTCACTAAATGAATACACTCAGGCAAAAGCAGGGTAAATAATTGGTAAATAAAAACAGATCAGCTAAATGAAAACAGGTCATAGCAAATAAAAACAGATCGGGTAAATAAATCCGTTGTGGTAATGAAGACCGGTTCAAAATTACTGCAGGTGTGTTAAAATGAAAACTTGTCAGCGAAGTACGGTGTACCATTGGATTCCTGCCAACTTTTTATAATTTTTTTTTTCGTGGATTTTTCCGTACTTTTTTAGACTTTGTCCCTAGATTTATTTTCTACTTGTTTTTTTAGATTTATTTTTCTTTCTCTTCAGAGTCATTTTTAATATGAGAAATTCACGCTTATGCCACAGTCGATCTCTCTCTCTCTTCTCTCTCTCTCCTCTCTTATCTCCTGTTCCATATTGTTCTAATTCTAGGATACGCACACATATTTGCAAGTAGTCAGGTACTCTCCCGAAGTTTGGCAAGTGTCTAAAGTGTTCTAGCCTAAGGGTAGGGCGTCCCCGATGCCCTTGCAAGTGTTTTGGGAACATATAGACTCGCATGTGTATTTCGGGTACACGCGCGCGCTCGCATAGTTTTTTTTAATATAAAAAAGGGTACGCACGAGTTTTTGTGTTTTAAAATGGTAAAACTATTTTATTAGTTCGAGTTAGAGTTGTCGAGTTCGATTCGAGTTGCAGATTTCGAGTTCGAGTTGCTTTTAGAGTAGAGTTCGAGTTAGAGTTGCTTTAAGAGTTGCTTTTCGATTCGCTTGCTTTTAGAAGTTCGAGTTAGAGTTCGAGTTGCTTTAGAGTTCGAGTTACTCTTTTGGGTTCGAGTTGAATGAATACATGAGTGGTAAATGAAAACAGGTCGGGTAAATAAATACAGATGTGAATATACATGTCACATAAATGAATACACGGTCAGGCAAAAAGCAGGTAAATCAATTGGTAAATAAAAACAGATCAGCTAAATGAAAACAGGTCATGCAAATAAAAAACGATCGGTTAAATAAATACAGTTGTGGTAAATGAAGACCGTTAAAAATGACTGCAGGTGTAGTTAATGAAACCACTTGTCAGCGAAGTACTAGGTGTACCATTGGATCCATAACAACTTTTTATAATCTTTTCTGGATTTTTCCGTACTTTTTTAGACTTTGTTTCCTAGAATTTATTTTCCTACTTGTTTTTTTAGATTTATTTTTTCTTTCTAGATTTTTGATAGAGTAAAAGTCACTTATGCCACCAGGTCGATACTCACTCTCTCTTAATCTTCTGTTTCCATATGTTCTAATTCTAGGAAGCTCACGCATTGCAGTGTCTAGGGGTCCGGGCGCCCGAAGTTTGCAATGTCATACAATTGTTCTAAGCCTAAGGGTACGTCCTATGCCCTTTGCAAGTGTTTTGGGAACATATATACTCGCATGTGTAATTTTCCGGGTACACACGCGCGCGCTCCGCAAGTGTGTTTATGGTACGGGCAACGAGTTTGTGTTTTAAAATACGCACCCCCGTTTACAATGGTTTTAGAGTACATCAGGTCCGTACGCGGCCCCCCCCCCAAATCCCACACACCCACAAAGGGGTAAAATGTCCAATTTTACCCGCCCCGGGCAACCAAACATTTAAATATTGCAAAGAACGTGTGCCCCCCCAAAATTACACTTTATCTCCAGTACGCGTACGTAGCCTTAAACACCTGAAACGCGATAGTGTTGTACCTTAAAAACATTTGCGACGCTTGTGCGATAGCCCTAGAAACTTGTAAATTTTGAACACATGCGAATAAGCATGCGTACCGTAAAACACATTAAACATATGTTTAGAAAAAAAAAAACCTATAGAAAAAAACTTTAAAAAAAAGATAAGTACATAATTATTTTTTAGTATTAGAAAGTAATTCTAGAAAAAAAATCTAGAAAAAAAATAGACTAAAAAGTTAGTCCATGATGGTACACCGTAAGCCTACGTGTATTCTTTCCCCTTACCTGTTTTCATTTACCTGTGATCTGTCTTCATTTACACGACAGTATTAATTTACCTGACCTGTCTTACCTCAGTAGCGTTTTTTATATAGGAATTTCTTTTTTTTACACACTTATCATTTATTTACTCACCTCTTAAGCATTTTTTCACTACCATACACATTATATGCAATTCACCTTTATATTTCTACCAGATTTTTCACACATTTTTGCACTACCTGAAGCAGTTAAGCATTTATTGTACCTTTTTGAACCAAATCGGCCTCCCATATTTGTGAATCATCATTGTCATTCAAAAAGACATGCGACCTGCGTAGACTGTCCCCCAGTCGCGGCTCTGTCTCTGGGTTTAGAGCTCACTTGGTTATGACTAACTAAAATAACTTGAGGACTTTTTTTCAGTTAATACCAAACCCCTCGCTGGACAGCCCTGCCCAACCAACTGTCCACAGAACGTCGGAAGTGAAGTGCAACAGGGCCCCTGGGAAATTAACACTAGTAGGGAGTAGCCGCCGAGACTGAACGAATCTGTAGGGAAACTGTCTCAGCAGTATCGATTCACAAGTATCGTGACCGCATTACCTTGCGCACATCTGATTAATTTTGAATGCTTAATCCGGGGACCGCAGATCGAGCTCACAAGGTTGGTAGCCAAATGGCACGCGACATAGGTCTCATTAATCAATTGCGCGACCGCAGCTACTTGAAAGCTCCTTAAATAGGTTTTGACAGGCAGGATGATTATGTAGAGTACGTTGCATTGTTTTACTTTCGTGCTTTGTGATATAAGTTATGTGTACATACATTGTTTCTAGATGTGCCTATCAGAGTGCCAAGTATGGAAATAAACAATAATACTAAGATAAAAAAAGACGGGGAAGGAGAAGCTGCAGAAATTCAGAAATTAATTGTCCTTGTGATTTCTTCCTCGTTTTTTTGGTGGTTGTTGGTGGTGGTTGTAGTATTTCTCCTTACTGAGGATGGGCTGATCATTCTGAAAATAAAATAGGGCCTACGCCTACTAGTGAATACTGCGGGTGTTGCCACTCACGGACAGCTCCCTTTACAAGCCCTACGTGGTGTCCATTCATTCTTTCAGGAAAACCGAATATTTCCCAGCGCTATACAGTTGCAAGACGAAATCTTCCCCAATTCATATCAATTTCAATGTTACAGCTAGCGTGTCCATCAAACTGACCGTACGTCATCCTTGTGAACAGGTACATTAAAAAATTTATGTTTTCAAATGGGCAGATAGTAAGTTATAATGGCTTTTGCTAAAAATATTAAGATGAGTGTGTAAAGGTTCATCAATCCACATTATAACCGATTTTCTTTGATTTTCCATCGGCCATTTCTTTCCCTATCGCTTTTATGTGAACATGGATGGTTCTTTACGTTTTGCTTTTATTTTGTGATTTCTTTCATTTTTAACTATTTTAAAATAACAAAACTTGGAACTCATAACCCAAAATAACAAAATTATCCCCCATTGACAGCGAATATAGACTCCTAATTGTTTAAAAATGAATAATATACTCCAATCAGATGACAACGTCATCCACCTATTTTGGTGGAGGGGGGCATCTGACCCAAAGAGAAAGCATTGTACCTCCTGTACCCCTAACCCCAGGCCCTAGGCAGGGGGAGGTCCACTTCTGTGATTTAATTTTATATAAAAAAAAGATCCAAAATTATAGAAATTCTGGACTAGAAAGTCCAACTTTTTTGGGTGTGATGAGATGTTCACAATGTTCATAAAGGAGCATTAAGGGGCGTTATATCAAACTTTTACAAAAAAAAAGTATACTTTTCGAAGCCCTTTCTCATCAAGCTTCATTTAAGATGCATGAGGAGCAGGTTATTGAAATGCGATCAAATTAAAATGGAGATCTATTCTTATTAATGGGTGAAAAATAATCCAAAAAAAATTTGATTTTGTACCTTAGCATGGATAGGAATATGAGCAATAAATGTACACGACAAGGGTTTTCCGAATATGTGATTGATGATAATATGCATAAACACTACTAGTACTATTATATTAGATGAGAGTTGCAATAAAAAAGGCTTTTTAATCATAGGGCACACTAAAAACATTAAACGAGAAAATCAATAGAGGCCAAACACCTGCCTGAGTCAAACCACAACAATGAATGTGCGCGTGCGACAACCCCAGGTGGTCGTCAACAGCGCCCTCAGTTCCCAGGGCCCGTTTTAAATCCCTGCGCAAAAAAAAATAAGCCGTCACCACTGATTGGTCTGGCTAAGTGTCTCTTACGCACTTACGGCACGTCGAGAGACAGTTGCGAGTATACTACAACCATGCGTTTTGACTATGTTTGTGGCGGAACTACTTCCCCGACCTCGGCACAAAACGACTTCTTTAAACCATCATTAAACCCTATCGAAAAGGCGCCACTGCTAAATCTAATTAACCTTGGCTGGTCACCTGTATAGCTTAATACCAAAGCACAGAAAGTGCACCTGAGTCAAATTATCCAATAACATTTCATTCCCATTTTGATCATAATAAGTTCATAGCCACTTAGTACAATATGTGTTGCAAATAGACCAAAGGCCCATATTAGCGAAAATGTCAGGTTTAGTTCTGCCATCCGTCTTTAATGCTCCTGACATTGCTGATATGCACCAAAGGCACAAACCACACTTCTTCAAACATTTTCCCATCCATTACATGTTTCTTATACCGTTTTGTAGTGTCGATCGTTGTATTTTACATTAAATTCACATGGACTATCGCACCTCAGTCACGGCCCCGCATCGGATTTCCACTGACTGTACATGCACGACCCGTGCAGTAATGGTTGGAATAGATCACACGACATGCATTCTGCATGGTGCAGGGTGGTGGGACGTCGTAATTAGCACGGCCGGCCTCGTTTGTTGGTTGGTTTGAGGAATTTTTGAGTGTGTATGGCAATGGAGGAGCGGTGCCCGTCGGCAAACCTAGACTCCTTTAAAATATGTGTGGGCAGTGTCCGGTAAAAGTTGTGTTCGTGCTCGGGGGAGATTGGAGACGTTTTCCCTCAGATTCGGGAGGGTCCACGGATATGGGTTGAGAGTCTAGTGTAAATGTTCACGTTCGATTAGCGTTTTCATCACCGTGGACCCGAGGAGGGTCTAACCTGCCGCAAAAGGCCCGACCACCAAAGAAGATCGGTGCAGCCGACCAGCATAAACAAGTGTGGTCTAAAGTCAGGACAGAATAGCCCGACTAATTGCGCGTTATGCAAGGTTTGCAATCAGCGCGGCCGCGGACGTGATTGGTGAATGTGTAGTAGGGGCGGGGCGTGTTCGAACAAAATATGATTTAAAATGCCCCAAAACATAAACCTATTGAGATCGATATTCGACGCACGGACGCATAATTCACTCAAGTAAACGTTCTGTTTCAATTAAGCTTTCAATGTCACAGATTTTCTTCACGGCCGAAATTTGTTCTGCACTGTCAAATTAAGTCAGACGCGCAATTGGTCGCCTATTCTGTCCCCGACCATAAAATTGGGCTCGTTGATCATGCAATGATCCCACGAGGGGGGGAGGAACGAATTGCTCGATGTGGCATTGGTGAATTAAATGGAGGGGGGGGGGAGGTCGGATTTTATTTTTGCATCCATCGGAAAATTAGCACTCTATATAACTACCCAGTAAACATGTATAGATTCTATAGAGTCAAAGGCTCATGATACGGTTCATTTCTGTCATAACTTGCGGGAAAAAAACGGTTTATACAAAAAAGCCAAAACCATATAAACGAAATCTTATAGTTAAACTTCACGAACAAATGGCGATTATTAACTATGAACAAAACAGGTTTTGGAAATGAAATTGAGCAAAATGTGGTGCGATATGAGCCAGATCTGTCAATACGTCGGGTATACCGTTGTGTTGCATGAGAGCCGTAGTCTCGTGTGTGTTTGTATATGTTCGTGCTCGGGCCTCCAAGTCAATAGGTCGTTGTGGTAGGACCCCTTATACATGAGAATGCGACTAAGTCTAGGGGTTTTTGAAATGGCGCGAAAATTGAATTCAAATGCATTTTTCTCCAAATTTCTTTACGAACTAAAAGGCCGCAGAACAAAATTGCTTTAAATGAGTGTCTTCTGCCGTATGGTAAAAATTGAATGAATTCACCAAGCAGTTTTGGAGGAATTCAATAGAATTATTAAAGGCTGATTCAGAGATTTTGAAATAAAAAAAATTTATGGAATCATTTGGCAATGATTCCCCATACCCCCTTCCTCCGATCAGAAAAATCTCCGAAGAACCCCCCCCCCCCACACACACACACACACATACCTGGTCCCTACTGTTGGGACAGCAATTCGTCCCAAAATTATGTCCCCCCACTCAAAAGATAATTAAAAACTCTGTCACACAAAAATATTGTTTTTTTCCTTGGCTTTTTGCTCATTTATCTTCAAAGACAGATTGGGATGCTCATTTCCAAATTTTCAATATAAAAAAGATCTATATGAATCGATTATTACTAACCAGTTATACCATATATCAGCGGTACATGCTGCACGCTATGAATGCCTCGACCATGTTAAAACTTTCAAAAAACGCAAAAAAACAAAATCCCGGGAATTCTGACAATGTGATACATCCAGCGAGGGTTGGAACATGAAACATTGATTGACAGGAAGTCACCGATGAGTTGCACTTTCCTAACAGATTCCGCGGGGTCGAGTGGTATTTTGAATTTTGTCAATATTCGTGGACAAGTTGGTTGCTGCGAAGGCGTATGGGTGGCCATTGGAGTCAAAAGGGGTCAGCGCAGCAGTAGTAGTATTAAAAGGACCGATGTCCAATGTTCCGGAGGGCCCAGGGATCTTGATTTTTAGGATTTTAGTGTGTTTTTTTTATCTTTTTCCACCAAGGCACGAAGTGCCCTGTGCTTTTAGGAACAATCAAAAAAAAAAAAAAATCACAATCACAAAAACAGAATTATCAAAAAAACACATAAAAAAAACAAGATGGCAACAAAAATTATTTAAACCAAGTACATGATAATGATAATACCAACAAATTGATACCTTAATGAGTAGTATATTAAAAAACATCAGCAGTCGCAGTACATATGAACAAAAGAAAAAGAGATTAAAAGTCAAATCTCCATTTTTTAAAATGAATTGGGACAGCTTACACGTCTTTTTGCAATGTGATATTCAGTTTCCCTGTTATTCTTAAGGAAGTAAAAACAAAACTGCAAAAGGGGGGAATTTTGTTTTGAAATTTACAAACATAAAAAAATGTTGCACGCCACAAAAAGAGATACGTAATAA
>JAMKCH010031768.1:0-16220 GCA_023653785.1 Ophioderma brevispina | reverse complement strand
ACAGAATGCGAAAGATTATTATATTGTACTGCGCGAGCGATTTTAATGTTATCTCCGGAAAAACGAAGGGTTCTATGGAGAATTTTGCATCAGAGGGATCCGTTACTATGTTGTTTCGAATGGTGTATCGTAATTGTTGTCTGAACCTATAGAACCTAGCGAGAAAATTGAACGATTGTGTCAGGTACTTCGGTGCTCGCAACACGGAAAGTAAGGCACACACAATCGCTACGGGAAGCATCCCTTACGTAACTTACCGGACCGCCGTAACGGATTTCCAAAGCCAAAGCTATAGGTGCGCCCGTTCGGCGCCCCTCAAACCTCTGGTTCACTCTGGACCCACACCTGAAAAACATTCCCCCACTCAAACTCTTTAAAAAGGATCTTAACCCTAGTCTACCGAAGGGGGGTGGTTACCACCCCCCCCCCTCAGGTTTTTCCCGGCTGGGCTAATAAAACCCCCTTTTGGTGACAAATATTAATGTATTGTAAAGTGACATGTTCTGCTCCTTTTTCCATCCAAAAACAAACATCCACCGGGATATAGGTAAGATACGGGTGATCCCAAAGTGAGGGCTGGGGGGGGGGGTGGTAACGACCCCCTTCGGAAGAGAATACCAACATGCCCAAAACAAAAACAGGAAACATACATGCAATCTTGATTTTGGTCACCAATAGATAGCTATGTCCTCCTCTTTCAAGATACCCAAAATGAGTACCAAAATGGAATAGCATTTACGTCACAAATGACGGTTTCATAGAGTTCGCATGTGTGCAAAACTGCCATTTCCATAGACACACACAGTGGAACATTCATTTTTCGCATAAAAGGTAGAAAATCAGATTTTCATGCGGGTTTTGACTCCTTATGATGGGAAAGGACTAGTTTAGTTTGATATATAACGACAGCATTATAGAGATAGAATAAGGTGTTTGAGTCGCTAAATGCCGAAAATATCAATTTTCCACCTATATTCAGTATTTTGGACTTTCCTTAAACATATGATGTCATGGTGACTCATATTGGGATGTTGGACTTATTTTGCGTACCATGGGAAGAACCAAAACTCTAAGCTATCCTGGGGTTACCAAATTTATAGGAATCGGGTGTTCAGTACCGAAATTCACAGGGGGATGGTAACCACCCCCCTTCGGGAGTTTTGTTAAAAAAATGGCTCAGGTAGACGAGGGTAAGGAAAAAACTTAAAGATGTATGATAACCGTTCACTCACCTTAATCTCTCCATTCATTTCTCTCTACTTTGCTTCCCTTTTAATTAGTAGGACAATTTGTTGATGTGTGTCATTGTTGGTTCTGTCCTTGTCTGTATGTTGTCGGGTTGTTTTTGTTTTTGTCTCTATGTTAGAATCCAGATGTAAGTGTATTTGGAAGAGGTCACTACACCTTCACGCTCTTCGTTTAGCAGTGTCCTTCATCATCCCTCTTTGTCATTTATATAAAATAGGGCCTATAAATATACAGTTACCCATTAACACTTAAGTGACCAAGGGTGGGGGGGGTAATAGGGACACTACAAATTTGTTTTCGCGCGGCCGCTTTACGGTGGTTTTTCGCGCCGAATTTTTTTGTAATGGCTGACTTTTAAAGGTGCGTGTTCCGATCGTCTTGGGACCCCCGATTTTACGGAAGTAGTATAAATTTTTGATATAAGATGGAAAGGCCGTATATTTCTCATGGTCGTCCTGAATTTGAGCCCTCAAATCAATTCATTCCCAAGATACAGTGGGAGTCAATAAAAACCCTATCTTCAGAAAGATTTTTTCTTAAGTTGAACGTTTTTGCTTCAATGTTTGCTTTGTTGTTTACAGAGATTAAACCGGCTATCAGAAGATTTATTTGGTGTCTTTCGGACTTTGGGTTCAGAAATTATTCAATTTTGCGGATTAAAAAAAAAAAAAAAATTCAGTTTGGCCGATTTCAGCCATACAATGGGGAGAGACTGACACCGACGTTATACCAAACACATTATAGCAAAGAACAATTCACACATACAAATTAAAAAAAAAAAAAAAAAAAAAAAAAAAACAAATCAGTTTGAATAAATGGTCTATTGTGTAACATAATTATTAGTAAAATATCATCAAAAAAATTAAATA
This sequence comes from Ophioderma brevispina, assembly GCA_023653785.1. NCBI lineage: Eukaryota > Metazoa > Echinodermata > Ophiuroidea > Amphilepidida > Ophiodermatidae > Ophioderma > Ophioderma brevispina. The sequence continues at coordinate 14,103 of JAMKCH010031768.1, read as the reverse complement.
CCCATTGGTAATCATAAGACTGAGTCAGTTATGAAAATCGCTCCATATCAATGTCTCAGGTCATGAACACAATGATGAAACTGCTCAGAGATTTTTGTTTTCTACATCTCTAAAGGTAATTGTTTTGCAAACAATACAGTATACTCAGCGTCCATAAATTGTAGGAAAAGATAAAGTTTCTGTTAAATTTAAATGGGAATTAAAACTTAAAATTCAATATCGCAGTGCTGTTTTTTTCAAGCGGAATATAACATTTGCTATTGTTTTACTTTTGCTCCCAAGTTTCGTGTATGGTTAAAAACCATGGAAAAATCTTGCTGAACCAAAGTAAACTGTGGTCTTAAATCAGCTACTAACTTTTCTTATTTGGGAAATTGAACATTTGTTCACTTAGCATTTTTGGTAACTCTGATATATGATTTAAAAGACCTTATTCTCCCACCTTCTATGTTTAACAATAATTTGGGGTTAAATGTTTGTACTCACATCACTGCTGAGGGCCATGTTCTATGAAACGATGCAGCTTTGTGTGGCTCCAAATCGCAAAAACAGGATTTTTAAGTCTCTCAGCAAATAGGCGTAACTTCTCCCTCCAAAGGCCAAATGACACCAATAAAAGTTTTCTGAAAGCCTGATTACTTCTTTAGAACCATAGCAACCATTTGAGCAAAAAACAAATCTTAACATTTTAATTATTTTTTATTCTGAATGTGGGGTTTTTTCTCACACTGTTAAATAAAAAACCGCCGTTTTAGTGGTTAACCATCATTATTAGCACAGTATTGAATAGGCTTTGAACATGCATTGGATGATGGTTCTACCATCAAATTGCAAGGTTGTTTCCACGTACGTGATGGGGTGTATGTTGCAAGTGCCAGGCTCGTCACTATCAGTACGAGAACAACGATACATGAATAAATCGGAACAAGCACATTAAATGAAAAATACGGGATATTTCAATTTAGGAGTGCGACATTTTACGGCAATTTGTTGTAACTTTTACCCATTGTTTTGCACATTTTTTGGCGAATGGGCGGTGTGATATACATCATCACTCTTATACCAAAACAAACAAAAAAACAGAACAAAACACCAAACCTACAAAAACACGCGTCAATAACCGCTGACCTTTGGTGGTTACCCATGGGCAAGAAAACTTAGCTACTATAAAATACAATGAATACATACTGATATGTAGAATATCTTTAAAATCCGAAAATAATTCAAATATTTAAAATGTCTCAAACCCTCATTTTTGGCTTTAAAACCTCATTTTGGGTTCCATATACATTTTCAATAAGCAACCGTTAGTTTAACTTTAGTGCACATGTGGGTAAGTAAAGACAAAAATGGATGCTTTCGCAAATTTAATGCTGTCCCCTATTTCCGAACCGATTCGATATTTTTTCCAATAATAAATGTCTGTGATAGCCATTAAATGTACACGGTTCATAACAATTTCTTATTAGAAAGTGTTTTTGGTCCCTAACACTGACGTCGTTTATTGAGTCTTGACTCGGGAAGACTTATGCACTTTTAAAGTGCTTAAAGGTCATTATCGTGAAATGAATAAAATGTCAGTTAGAACATTGTAATACGCAGATAATTTGTTACATTTCAATTCAAATACATAAATATCCTCCCTTTTTACAACCCACGGAACTTTACGTGAACAAAAAGCTGTTAAAGGTAAATTAATCGGCTATTAAAAAAAAAAGAAACAAAATGCAAGTTAGATAGAACCTGTAGATACCAAGAAAATGGTTAGTTACATTTGAACCACGTAATCTTTGATTATTCCTTAATTGAAGGTTTTCAACGTACTGTCAGATCTACGTACTTTGCTATTTGTAAATATCATTAATGAAGATGTTAGTTCACTAAACATTCCTGGTCTCCTGGGAGCTGATTTTCAAAACGTACGTTTCAGCGAAAAATTTGTGCTTTTTGCCGGATTAAATTGTAGATCTTTTTTAAGAGTGTAACATTACTTTTATGACATGACTATATGTATCGATACCAATTTGACGGACGGACTCCCATGAGAATGTTTGTTACATTAGGGTCCTTCCCCCACACCCCAAGCCAAGGCAAACCCACATCTTTTGTCATCACACTACCGTCATTGTTTTTAAATTGTAAACATTGTGAATTTCCTATGTAATAGCCTTTTTATAAGCGTTATTGGGACGTTCGTATATGCCGTAGCCCTGTGTATAAAATTCCACGCCGAAAAAGATTGTGTACGCTTGATGTTATAAGCTGTCATATCACGCACTAGGGCAGGAAAGATAATGAAATTTTTGGGTAACATAGAAATAATTGCTATCAAAGGTTTCGGTCACAATGGCATTCTTTGCCAAGTATCCAAAATGACTACCTACAAAAGTCGAGACATCGGGTTGCAGAAATATGTGTAATTTGCATAAATTCAAAATGTCCGCCATTTCAAAGGACTTGTCCATAACTCGAGATCCGATGTCGTAGAGGAGATGTAATTCTGGTGTCTCTACCCATGTTTGGGTTTACACAAATCAAAATAAAAACGTTAACAGCTTGTATGAGATGAGTGGTTTAAAAAAGCCTTATTTGCATCATCCAAAATGGGATGGCCATTTTGTTGATTTCTGAAATGAGATGTGTGAAATTCCATTATGGTGTCCATACTTAACGAAACCGATCATTATTAAGTTTCTATTTCAAGACACGACGACTCCAAGGAGAACACTATCTATTTAAATATTTGTGGAATCAAAACTTCGTGATCAATTTATTAAATAATGCAAAAGATAATCTTAAGCGACCACAATCAGAAGGGAAAAAAAAAATCAGTTTACAGCTTTAATTGGTAGCTCAAGGCTTTCATTTGCCAAAGTAAAGGAATTACTGAAATTTTTTGAGCAGTTCGGAATGTGAAAGTTTCTCCTCACTGTTTATAAGATCCAGGCAAAACCTTTTCATGCTGTTAGTAAGTTTTCTGCTGCTCCAAAGGCTTCCTTCGAGCGTGTTGACTGCTATTCTTGTTCCTATCGTCAGAAAGCGTTGAATGGAAGCATGCTCTCCAAAAATGTTGAGTAAAAAAGGTCAGCTATTATGTTGAGTAAAAATCTAGTCAAAGTTGAGTAAGCTTTCAACAAAGCTCTGGTATATTTTACCCAACAATGACAAAGATGTAGTAACAATGAGTAAGGTTTACTCAACTTGGACTAAGATTTTACTCAACATTGAGAGCTGTGTCCTTTTACTCAACATGAGTTAAATAAGAATTTTACAGTGTATCGTATATCTTTAATGATGTGATACAGGGAGTGATGGTGGACTAAGTTTATATTATGAGGTTTTAAAAACATCATAGGTGTTTCGAGAAGATTTAATTTATCACTTTGGTCAATATTAAGATGCATACTGAGACAGAATTTAGAAAAGGCATTTTTAACCGAAAGGGACAACTTCTATTTAGCCAAATCCCACAATTAGTGAAAATAATATTGCTGGTTCTAAATTTTTAGTAAACTTTGTCAAAGAGCTGCATTCCGAAAATGACATAGAAGTGAAATTGAAATATAAATAATTTTTTTTATTTTTTGCGTTTTATTTATATATTTATTAATCTTCCCCTGGAGATTGCCCACGCACGAGAGTGTTTAAAAAAAACCATGTGCGCTTGGCTGATTCGAACCGGCACCTCGTATTACTGCACGGACGCTCTAACACTGAGCTACCAGCAGGTTGGTAGAAGAGCGGATAGACTATCACTATAGTGTTAGGTTCGAAAGTGTCCTTCGCTTTCCTAGCGGGGAGCATCAGAACTGTATATTTAAAATATTACGAATATAGGTTTGAAAATTTAACTACTTAGTTCCCAGGTAGACAAGGATTGTTATATATTTTTATCTTTTCCTGGAGATTGCCAGCGAACGATAGTGTGAAAAAACCATGAGCGCTTGGCCGGACTTCGAACCGGCGAAAAACCCTTCGTATACATGCACGACGCTCAAACCAAACGGAGCTATCACGCAGGGTTGGTTTGGTAGAAGAGCGATAGATACATCTTTATCTATAGGTTGTTGGTTCGAAAGGTGTCCTCGCTTCCTAGCGGATAGCCATCAGAATGTATATTTAACATATACGATGATATTTGTTTTTGAAAGTTAATACCTTAGTTCTCAGGTAGACAAGGATGTATATATGTATAATTTTCCCCTGGAGATTGCCAGCGCAAGATAGTGTGAAAAAAACCCTGTGCGATTGGCGGGATTCGAACCAGTGCCCTTCGTATTACATGCCACGACTGCTTAAACAAAACTGAGCTATTCAAGCAGGGTTGGTAGAAAGCGCATAGATATCATCTATAGGTGTAGGTTCGAAAGGTGTCCTTCGCTTTCTAGCGGATAGATCAGAACTGTATATTGAACAATACGATTATATTTGTTTTGAAAATTATATTTCAAAAACAAATATAATGTATATGTTAAATATACAGTTATGATGCTATCCGCTAGAAAAGGGGGGCGACGGACCACCTTCGAACCTAACACCTATAGATGAATCTAGCGCTCTTCTACCACCCCTGCTGGATAGCTCAGTGGTTAGAGGCGTCGTTGATGTAATACGAAGGTCGCCGGTTCGAATCCGGCCAAGCGCACATGGTTTTTTTTTTTTTTTTTTTTGTTTTTTCAACACTATCGTGAGCTGGCAACTCTACAGGGAAAGATTAATAAATATCTAACTAGAAGTGAAATTGTTTGTCAGTTGTGAAACTTTTCAAAAATGGTTTTCATTGCCTCTGGCAGAACATAAATCGGGCAATAATTAAAACCACAGAAGTAGGCCTAATTTGTTTAAAGTGATATACTATTGGGGAAAGAGGATGCAAAAATGTGCCTATCCAAACAGAATGCTGTTAAACACCCGTAACGATTGCTGCTGAGTCAACTCTAAACTCTACATGTTTTACCGTATGTAATATCCTGCACCAAACGTCTAACTTCCCACCGTTATACTCCCTACACATTATTGTTAAAATACTATCGTACAGGTGACAAATGGCATAGAGATAAGCACTATAGCTAAGGCCTTTAAAGTTATGTTTTCCTGGAATAGGCACGCTTTACGGAACGCAACAATGCCCACAAGAATTTTAAGCCATACATCGTAAACTATTTGGTACCTCGGTATTTTTTTAATTTTGAAATTAATAGCTAGTTAAGTTGTATTTTTAAAATGCTATAGGGGAAATGGGTAAACCCTGTGGTTATATTTTACAAACGTCTCATCTGACGGTATGGGAATTATGGCAAATCAATTTCAATTTAACCCTGGTCTAACCATGGGGATTTTTTTTTTCACCCCTCGAGGTGAAAAAAGAAAAATGTGTGAATGGTCGCCAAAATGTTTTAGGTACCGTTTTTACATCCTGTGTGGCACATTTTAGTGAAAAAGAATTCGGACCAACCACCTTACCCGGGGAAGGGGAAGCGCAAAAGTTTAGGGTGATTGGTGAAGGCTCCTATATTTTACAATGTAAAATTGGACACCATATATTTTGCCTATTTTAAAACAGGCGTTTGAATGTTATGGAGCAAAAACTTCATTTTTTATCGAGTTAAATTTGGGTTTTTTTTTTTTTTTTTTTTTTTTTAATGATTAAAATTTCCCTAAACCTTTGTTACACAAAAACTGATTGCACCAAATTTTGCAAGGTGCCTGTAGTGATGTCATAGAAGCTTTAGGTGCTAGGTATTTGTTAGTATTTGGTATCACTGGATAGAGAAGACTATTAGCACAAAATCATGCAAGTTCAAGGGGGGATCTCTAAGGAAAATTATGGGGTTGCATCAACCCTGTGCCCCACTGGTTAGATGGGGTACAAAATCGCCTGATTGGGTTTAAAGAAATACCGCATCATTGTTTCTATTAGATTAGAATTAACGGGCCATGTCATTTTGTTAATAGCCTTATCCCCCAGATCCCCCAGGGTTTTTACCAGAGTGATCAAAATTTTTGGTATCTGAAGAAAGTACTAGTGGTGTAATTTACCCTGTGAATCTTAGGGCTAAAGGTGTTGGTTTATGTTTAAGCGGAAAAATGTGCCACATTTTGGTCGACCAATATGATTTTACACAGCACCCTATTGGATTAAAAAAATGACATTTTTCGTAAAAAAATTAAAAAAATGTGTTGAAATATCGGTGCAAAACTTTGCAGTTGGGTTTTGCGGGTGGAAGGCCAGTCTATCAAGATAAAAAAACACGATTTACTAAAATGGGTCATCCCCATCATATTTATTTTAAAGCACCAATTGCACAAAAGCACATGGTATGAAAGTCAATCAATCAGACCCTGTTATGTTCAGTTTTAGTTATTTTTACAAATATGGGCCATAATATTGACAAGGTGCCACTAATCTTAGGACGTATCATTATCATTGTCACGATGATTACCCTTGACTTTTCTTGTCTTAGTAATTAGTTAGTCTAAGTCGACCTTATGAGTACCGGTAATTACTGATGTGTACGACACAACATTAGACTTTTCTTGGGTCGCAGACACAAATAGCCATCAAAATGGCGGCCATTTTGGCTTTATGCCAAAATTAAGCTGAACAAATGTTGCTCATTGTTATATTAGTACTGTCTTAATTGTGTTCACAGACCTTTTTTGAAAACATGGGTATAGACATTGGAATATTATTAGTCGCAGAAACTAAATATATGGAACATAAACCATCAAAATGGCGGCCATTTGAATTTATGCAAATTAGGCATATTTTGCAACTCGGATTTCCTCGGACTTTTAGTATATCATTGTAGGTACCTTAAGCCAAAGCATTGTGCAAAAAAACCTTTGATAGCCCCCCCCAAAAAAAATTTTGTTCCAGGTCAAATCTCAATTCTGGACTACACCGTCAGAAAAGAACGAAGCCATACGCGAAAGCTCGCGAATTGCCCCTCTACGATCGACCACCGAACGACATGCTATGATGTTGCAACTGCACGGTCCACAGCAGATGATTGTGCCCTTTCAGTGACTCTCTCTAAATTGGGAGTTGGGAGCCAATGTAATCCGTTTAAGTAAAAAAAAAACTCAGATGTTTACCACTGAGAAGTATGTTGTTACTGAAACAACACAAGGCCAAGTGTTAAATGTGACTGGGTGTGCATGGTGGAGTCGAATTGACAATAATTTTCGTTGACAACACTGAGCATTCAAACCTTGTTTGAGAGATGTTTGGTTGTTGAACTAAAATCAATTAAAAGTGAAAATAAATCAGTGTTTTTTCAGTTGTTGAAAATAACATAAAACATATATAAAAGTTTAAAAATAATCCAGTGTTTTAATTGCAATAGGCAAAACACCACAAAATGAAAAATGTGAATGATTTCTTCAACACTGAGACTTTTTGCTCTTCGAAAAATAATATTTTTGAAAAAAAAATTAAACAGTAGTACACATGTAAACAATTATCCTGAATATGTTGACCATATTACTCAGTTTTCACTGAAATCATCTCTTTCCTGGAAATCATCAAGTCTAATGCACATTACTGATTGGCCATACCTTCGCTATCTCTATGTGTGCTGTTTAATTAGCACTGACTCATATTGGCTACATAGAGTGATCCATTGGACATGGTAATACCATTAGGGACGATTACCAAAAACCTTGGCAGCATCTCAGGAACACTCCTGTGTTGTCATATTGAGGATGTGACCCTGTACCTAGGATGACTGCATGTCACCTTCAGCGTCCTTCATCACAGCAATGTATACATCACCATTGCTATCACACACCATTCCCCCGTGGGCTCCTGTCTTGTCATCAACCCTGAATGTGTCTAAGGTGAATAGTGTAATGCCCCCTCCAAAGCTCAATGCCTCATCGTACACTGACCACATCACTACCAGGAGGTTGTCGTTGACTGTTGGTCAGCCAGGTAGAAGGATATAATGGAAGCATTACTTTCCTTGGTGTCCAGCCATCAGTCTGTGTATGGATTGTAACCAGTTGTCTCTTAGCGTCCCCTATGATAATGTCATCTTGTGGTGTCACTGCCACACACGTAGTGATAACCTTAGTGTTGGGATTCTCATCAGGTGTGAGGGTACAAAAGCTGTGTAGGAAGGAGCCGTTGACGTCATATACTTTCACATAATTAGATTGATCTGCTACTACAAGTGTCCTTGTGACGTCACTGCTACATCACGTGGGTATAGGAGTTTACCTGTAGGATTTGTTGTGTGTGATTTCAGTGTGGATTTGTATGTGCCATCACTGTTAAACATATACAGCTGACTGCAGTTCCTTTTAATGTTCAGATTTGTCACAGCGATATCACCATTGTGACAAACAGCAATCCCTTGAGCCTCTCTAAACTCACCCTCACCATCTCCCTCTCTGCCAAATTCCCTCACAAGGTGCCATTCTTTCATGTTGTGTGTCTGTAATGGTCTTGGTTGTGAATCCAGGGACATACCTGAAAAAAATACAATAATTTTTTTTTACTTATTATTGTAACAGCACTAATAACTTGCAAATGATTAATGATAAAGACAATATTGTTGACTGATTACAATAATTTTGATAGGGTGTGGAAATGAGATGTAGTGTTGCATGTTGGTTGAACATGCCGTTTGGATTGACAAGTAGGGAATACAAGTATAAATAGGAGCATGGATTTATATTTGTTTGTTATGTCTTTGGATTTCTTATATAGGTTTTGTCCTTATAAGTCACTGTCATGTAGTCGTTATAGATGATCCAAGCTAAATCATGTGAGTGTTTTGTGCATTTATTTATTTTCTTTATTTGTTATTTTTTTCATTTATATATTTTTTATTTTCATTCATTCATTCATTCATTCATTCATTCATTCATTCATTCATTCATTCATTCATTCATTGAATCATTCACGGCCTCGGCAATGGGTAGATTGGTGAAACAAGCGAAAATGAGTGAACAAATATCCAAACGCGTAGGCACAGAAACTTTGATGAGGGCGCTCGTGTGACATTTACATGGACATTTAGCATTAACCAGGGGAGGGTGGCCAAGAAATCCCAATTTTAGACGTCGCTATTGGTTTAAGCGAAATCTTGCAAGAAAAAAATGTGGTCCTACAAATGGACATTTGCAACCAGGGGCGTAGCTACCATAGGGACAGAGTGGACAAAGTCCACAGGCCCCGAAAGGTTAGGGCCCCAAGAGATTGGAGAAAAAAGAGAGAGGTGGATGGAGAAACAGAGAAAAACGAAAGAAGAGGGGGAAGGAAGAGGGAAAGAAGGTGGGAGGGGCGAGGGAGAACAATAAATGATACGATTTGCCAATTTCCAAAACAGGGCCTAATGCTATCACGCTGTAATTATTAATTCCGGGGCCCTTCTAGAATACCTGATAATGTCAATGTAGGCAAGTCTGCTTTTGATACCGATACGCGAGAGGCCCTATCTTAATGTTAATATAGACAATTCTGCATTTAAACATTACGATGGACCATTTACCAGGACACCGATACTGAAATATAATGCGTTGATTTCACTGACATTTGTATGGGTCCCGCGGTTGGGTGTTTGTTATTCTGCTACTTAAATTTTGGTCCCTATGGCTATTGACCCAATGAGAAATTGAGACATGCATACTATTCATAATGTGATCACTAGCTCTTTCTAGAATAATGTCGGACTTGGGCCCCCGAAAGTGCTAGAGAAAGAATACACGGAGACAGTTTGTAGACAAAAGAAGAAGAAAAATAAAAAAACATTGGAGAGGGCCCTTGAAGACATCACGCATAATTTCGATTAGCTGGAATTCAGGGAACCCTGTCATAGGCCAAAGTTGTAGTATGGTTCTTTTAAATTTTGACCCAATTTCTGCAATATTAACACAATAACAAATCAGAGTACCTAGTTTTTCTAGAATGAGAAATTGAGGACCCGAAAGTTCTTTCTAGAGAAATATACGAGAGAGCTGGAAAACACTAGTTTCTGCAGAAATGTGGGAATTGTGCCCCAGAGATTAAAAGGGCCCTAAGGAGATTGGAGGGAGAGAGAGAGAGAGAGACATCAATAGTCCGTAATATAATAATGATAAAATAAAATTTATATTATTTATGTTTTTTTTTTCAAACCTAAGTGAATGACGCAAAGTTATGAGTCTCTCTAGGGGGGGGGGGGGGGGGGAAACGTTCGTAAGACAGCCATATACACAATATATCTCAATACTTCATACGATAATCAAATATCTGGTAGTGTTTAGAAGAGGGAGGGAGAGGGAGCGATGAGAGAGAGGAAGAGTGGGACAGAGCGAGAGAGAGAAAAGAGAGACATCTTTACACGTTATTTCAGAAAAATTTGAAATTCTCAAAAATTTTCGAGATCGGAGGCTCTCAAAAGTAAAGTATTATATATAAGCGGCTTGTTATTTCATTTGCATTGTTTTTGAATAACATTTTTCTTTAAAGTTACCCATGCGAAAGGCTATTCTCTTGGGCCAAGGTCGGTTCGAAACAGCCGTTAATTTTGAATCTAAAAGGTGGCATTAGGATGATAAACATTTACTTATTAAGGGCAAATTTCGAATAAAGAAACGCACAATAGGGCCTCTTGTTGAAATAAGTAGAGGGTACATAGTCTTTCTTTTTTTGACAATTACTCTTTGTTCTGAGCAACAAACATTTTAGCATAATTTTATATATTTTGTCAATGTTATCTACACGAAAACAACAATGTATTATTACCATCGCGCATCACTACAATAATAGCGTTCATCATTAAACACCATATAACAGTATTGTCTTCGGAGAAAGTTTATTTCTTTAGAAGTCTGCCAATCATACAAATGATTTTTTCTTGTTTATTGTAATTACGGATGATTGTTGTTTCGTCGTTTGTGTAGTTGTATATGGCGTGTTGTATGGGTAAGGGTTGCGATTGACAGAATGGGGCCTTTCATTACTCCGAAGGGTCGTTATTCCGAAAGGTCATTATTCCGAAAAAATAAACGAGGGGGTCATTTTATTCCGAAAGCTTATTTTTCCAGAAGGTCATTATTCCGGGAAAAAAGCATTGAGGGTCAATTTTTCAAGGGTCATAGTTCGAAAATACTATGACGGTCATTTTTTCGAAGGGTCTCATTACTCCGAAAATAACATAGGGCCATTATCCGAAGGAAAAATAAAATATACGGGTCGTTATTCGAAAAATGGACATAAGGGTCATCCACTCGAAAATACCGACGGTCGTTGTTCCGAAGGGTCGTACTCCCACAACAAAATAAACATAAAGGGTCATCACTCCGAAAATAACTTACTGTACTAATCTTTACTAAAAGATGGAATGTAAGATGTAATAGAGTCGAATTACTCATCTATACTTTATGCAAAGTTATATAGGTTCAAAAGAGCAATCGAAGGTCTGAAAAATAATTTTGAGCCAAGGCTAGGGGAACGGCGTTGTCGTTAGATTGAGGTAAGTTTGCAGAGCGGCCAATAACAACATTACCTGTAAATTTAATCCATAATTCCTCATTTTTCTGTCAAAATCCTTGTTAGTAGCCACCATTTAAGTTTATTTCTTAAAATTACCAAGGGCTGTTTTCGGTGGCGAATACTAGTTACACGGCAAGTTCATAAGGATTGCTATAAAATAGATGGAAAAAATCCGTGTTAAAATCGCGTCTACAAGCACCGGTGCCTATAAGCGGAACGATTTCGGAAAACCGGACAAGAGAGAACCATATTTGACTAGCGCCCTTTAAGTTTATTCTGCAGATAAAGCAAACCATGGCTAGTGTAATATGACTCCAAATCTCTAGGCCTATTGAGCAAACTATCCTGCCAAAACCCCCTACCCCCTGAACCACCACGTAGCAATTAAGTGGCATTAGCTTGTATTCTAACAGCTGTTTCAGTCAAGGCCTTAATTCGCTGTAGAGTGCACCGTAATAACATGTTAACAGCAATGTTTTGTAAACATGTTAGGGCCTGGTACTTGACTTCGGTTCGGCCTGACTGTGTTACACACTGGGCAATGTATCTGTTAGAGTTTTAATACTATGGGCCATAACGATTGGCAGGAATGGATTGGCAGTAAACAAAAAAGAAAGTGACGTATAGGATTGTTAAAACGGTCTATAGGAATTTGTTGACCCAGCAAACCGGTATAAAATAACCAAAGAGCAAAAGGACCACATGTTATGCAATGAAATTGTTGAATTGTCTTGTGACTTTGTTTGAAAGATTGCTGGCGCGCCGCCAGGCACGAATTCATTTTGGTACACTCAGCCGAATATCTCTATTAGAAGGCATGGGGACAATAAGTTTCAAGACCCTATCACGTTACCGCATTTTGTTATGATACCAGTCTACCGGCGTTTAAGGTAATGCGGATAATCACCCTCTTCGCAGGATGAGGTGGCCAAACCATCAGCACGTGTGAGTTTCGTGCCCAAAATCATGATCCAATCAAATCACAATTGGTATTTCATCCTCCAATATCAAAAATACAATCAAAATACAATTATAATACTACATTTACAACCATAATGATGATGAGATGAGGACACGGCTAAACTCATAGTGTGGGATTGCAGGGCCCTAGAAGAAAATATAAGGTACAGTAGTTGACTACAGAATACGGTTGGATGTGGAAAGTAAAGTCGAAAAATTCTCCAGGAATTGTACTTAAATTATGTAAAGTGCAAAAATAAACAAATGCAGAGTTAAGGTGAATAAATAAGACCTAACACGCCAAGACAGTGAAATAATAATAGCGGGGCCTAAACAACTATCGATCTAATCTATCGCTCCTCTATCACAACTGGCTTGATAGCTCAGTCGACAAGAACATCCGTGCCTTGGTAAATACGGAGGTCTCGGTTCGAGTCCGCCAAAAGCGCACGTTTTTTTTAACAGAACGTGACGCTGGCCAATCTCCAGGGAAGATTTACCAAAATTAATCCACCATGCAAAATTCACCATGGACCAGAGTTTCCGGAAAACTAGAGATTAGGGGCTAGATGCCATTGTGTTGCGTCATGGCCAGATGAAGGGGGCCAGCTGTACCATTTGTCGCATCCCCGGGGCGCAGGGGGGCGGGGGCATGATGGGTTATAGACTGGTGCCAATCCCTAATGCAATGATTATCCATCAATAAGAAAATTCCAAATACTTCCAAGGGCCCTTGGTTTGTTTGTTGAAGGGATTTCAATGTACTGGTTCATGTCTTGAACGTTTTTTTGTGTGTTTGTGTTAATGCTCCTGTGCTTGGAGAAATGATTGTTTGTGTGATAAGGATTCTGTTGGTGAGAGGATGCCTTACCCATACGGGGAATGAATCCACTCACCTACTACTGAGTTGCGGATTTTTCAATCACATCATCATATATATTTGCTTGTATCGCCAGCTTTCACACCACCCTTTGGTATGGTATTCACGATACTTTTCGTCTTGTACGATTGTAGGCCTATTTCATTTGCTACGTCTCGTCCGGCCTCATAACACGTATTTTTCCCGAAAAAAATTAAATAAAATCTAATTAGTATTTTGAATACCATGCATGGGCCTAAAATTATTAATTATAGGAAGATAAAGAGGAAGAAAATAAACAATACGCCCCGTGTGGGGGTAAAGCCTGGATCGCATGGGTTCCGGGGCGAGAACTCTATCCATCCACTGCTCGCCAGACGTGATCTTGTTTGTAGATGATTTCACACGAATGACCGGGGTCTTTTCAAATAGTCTCAAATAAATACATCCTTTGTTTTACAGTTTTACCCAACCCACAAAACATGAATTAGTTTAATGAAAGTAAATGACACTTGGCTGTTTTCTTTCGAGAAAAAGTTCAATGTTTTCGAAACTTTCGTTTCGCCGGCAAAAATTGCCACATCAGCTACTGGTCCAGAATGAACTCAGAGTTCCCTGCCAGCATATAATTTGCCCTGCAAATGTAGTTATTGTTTGAAAAACAAGAGGGGGTTCAGCATGAGGGCTGTTGAACAGTTTATCCTGAAAGGTCCAGTCACGGCCCCTTTACGTTTTTTTAAGAAATTTCCTGTTACATGAGAGTAAACCGTGGGTATCGGATTACTAATTGAGCAATCTT
>JAMKCH010031767.1:0-22563 GCA_023653785.1 Ophioderma brevispina | reverse complement strand
CCAACAATAGCACACTAAAAATCCCCATTGTTCGTCATCTTTTGCCAGGCAATGTTACCATCCTGGGCAGAGATGTCTGTTGTTCGAAACGATCCCTGGCGAATGGTCTGGCATAGACAGTTTGACATCCCTCTGGTGATCAGTCCTCGTCAAGTACAACGTTTGCCAATAGGGATTGGAGAATTCCCCATAGAGATTAAAGTGGTAACCACAAGGACAGGACACCATAAGAGATACTTAAGTTTCGTGGTAGTATTAAGATATGTTATTCAAAATTTCTCGCAAAAACTTCCTTTGTTTTGTCTTTGTCATGTAGTTTCTACATTTATTCCTCAATGGTAAAAGCCCATTACCAGTAGAATAGGAGACCTTGCGTTATGAGCAATTGCAATTAGGATCCCGGAAAGGTCTGGGAGGTTAACAGGCTCAATTGACAGTAGCAGGGTTGAAGTAAGAAAGGGTTTAACAAGACAGGCTGATCAAGTTCCTTTAATTAACTCAAAGTGCCTTTCTCTGTAATGATTGTGATATGTTTGCATTACTTAAACAAACTTTAATACTGCCATAAAAATCTACTTCTTGTCATGCATTTCCTCACAATTTTATTTGATATCCAAAATAGCGAGGGTATTGTAAGAAGTCATGTGATCCAGATTCCCCTGGATCCACTAGGGGTCTGATCAATCTAGGCCATCGATCTCTCAGCCAGGGTGGGAAGCAACAGTCACCGCTCGTCATGAATGTAAGTCAACTTTTCCACCACTCACTCTGGTGTGGACCATCAAGTTTGCCTATTTGTATTTTTTTTTAAGGTAAAAATAATTATCCCATGAGGCATTCAGATCGGGAACTAAATTTTTATATGCAATTCAAATTATGTAATTAAAAGCATTAACCCATAATAATCGTCCTATTTATTTTTAGCAATCCCTTACTGAGTCTAAAACACACATCAAAAGGACCATATCAATATCACATTACCCGCTGGCACAGTCCTTTATTGCATCTGTCAGTGTGAATGTCAATGGTAAGTAGACTCTGTGAAAGTTTACGAATGTCTCTTGAACATTGTGATAGGGTCCATTCACTTGATATTTACTGCCAATCTTGTTCTACACCGTATCACAATTGGTGAAACTGAAACAAGAGCATGCACCGTGTAATTCATTTGGACGAGTTACCAGGGGAGGGTACGTGAAGTATGCTTAGTTCACAAAATATAATTTGGCCTATGTGTGCACCATTCTACTTGAGATAGGTTAATGGTTCTAGCATTTGTCTAGAAATACGGCATGGGTTCAATTCCCAAACCAGTGTTATGCAATATGCAATAAATTCTGCATTCTGTGCGTTGGTGTTGCCTGATTGGGGGTTCATAGTGGTACAATTTTTGGTGTTACCAGATCAGTGGTTTGAGAACCAACCTTGTTTGGTACACCAAAACTCATTTACATTTAGACTTTATAAACTAAATTGAGAATTATCAATTCAGACCTTTTGTACCAAAAAAAGTATCCCACGTCAAACAGGATCAGACCAGAATTGTAGAATTGTGTATATAGGACATAATTGGGAAACCATCTCAGAATGGCCATTGTAAACCGTCGCCCCATGTGGTGGAACACACTGCCATTGTTAATCTGAAATTAATGGAGTACTTTGATGCATCATAACAAAGTTCTTTATTTAAATGCCAAAAAAAAAGTTGTTAATTATTCCACCACTTTATGCAGGTTAAGTTGATGGGGCAAAAATCATTCCAACAGTCATTGTAAAGGTCAAAGGTTAGGTCTGATATGGACACACCAACGGAACCACAGAAATGGGAGCTTGCCGCAGCAGATACCGCCACCAATGTGTACGTGATGAAGTACCTGAAGGAAACCAGCCAGTTAGATACCAATACGACAAGACGCTATCAAAAAGTATTCAGACAGGTAAAACAATAGGAAATCAAAGATCTTATATTTTTATTACCATTAGGACTGTAAGTAACCATTGGATTGTAAGAACAAGCATGAAGAATACAAAGAGTTATGTAATGTAATTGCCTGAGAATTACAAAAGACTGCTAGGAGCATTTTTTGACAGGACAATATAAGCCTTTCGCGACCGATAGAACGACCTGAGTGTTTCTGGAAAAAAAAAATATTGAAATATTCAGATACTATTTTGGTATCTCAAATGTGGAACAATCCAAAAGATTGACGTTTGGAATTTTCACGTTATAATGTGGCTTTACAAACTTCGGGGCAATGCGTTTTGCCATGGAGAATGCATGTGAATTGTATGCTGCGAGATCTAGACAGTTCTTTAGGTGAACATAAAAATGAAATCCTAAATTAATTCGGGTTGAAAGGGTTACATATTGTTATTTTGAAGATCACACAGTGGTCTAGTGGTAAAGCGTTCAACTTATAATTGCAAGATCAAAGGTTCAATCTCACATGCTTCATGTGTTGATTACATACTGCATTGACCAATTCCCAATTAGGTCTAAATAGAACCAGAGTACCCGTGTTTTGACCCCATGCAAAGTGTCTCTTTTATTTGTAGAACACATTTAAGCCGTGGTGACACCTTTTGCCAACTGAATTGTAGAAACCATGCAAGATCTCTCATCTGTGTCAAAATCAGCACAAATCGATTGCGGGAATCTTGCCACATATAGGCCTACAAGGTTACAATTTTGTATGTTATACGCGCCCGCTATATGCCCATTCTCCATTAAACTAAATACTTGTTAAACTCATTTTGAAGAAAATCTATTTGCCCCCCCCCCCCGCAATTAAATTTCATAAAATTTTCACAGAATTAGTTAGTTGACTAAGTACTTCTCAATCAGTTTGTCAAAACTGTATCGCCGTCTGATCTTTTTTTGTTTTATTCTGGTTTTTCATCATAAAGGAGACCTCAAACACGGATTAGTAGATACTGGGAATGTTGAATAGACTTGTTTCGTGGGATGAGTGGGTAAAAGAGCCCTACAGCAAAAGTTACACAAAGTCTTGATGAAAATGCCAATGAAAAGAATGGGCTCACAAGCTTTAGCTTGCACGACAATTGCCTTAACCTTTTGCTTTATATACCCTTGTATGAACCTTTCTTCTGTCGGTCTGTGTGATGTCACAAATTTGCAATTCTTCCGCTGATTGTCAAATTACGGCCTTCCCAAGTGACTACTCCCTGGAGTGAAAGATCACCTTTGAGTGAATGATAAGGCACCAAAAAGTATTTTCATCAAAATTACTCACTGAAATTATTTCTTTTTACATAATATCAGTAAAAATTATATCCTGCTGCTGTACCTCACGAAAATATCTTGAGATCAGTCAACAATTGGATTAAATACAAGAAAACTGTTTCCAGCACTCCATAGACTATCCATAAAGTTTCACGCCAGTGACAGGGGAGCGTATGTGCCACTTCAACGACTGCGACCGACAGAATTACTTACCTTACATTGTGTATTCCTTGGCTAATCACACAGGTGTACTACTCAATTCACACTACCGTAAGGAGGACTCTTCCTTTGCCTTCCATCCCCGGGCCAGTGGGTATACGTTTGGTAAGATTTCAATTGAGATACAAAACTGTATTTCTATCACCATTTATAATTTTTTTTCTGGTATATATTTTTTTATCAAAAAATAAATTAGAATTTCAATAATTAATTTCCAAGACACACCAAATTATACACATGCTTATTTTGAGAATTTCATCATAAAAAAACCTATTTTGTCCTGGTGTGTCTGTCCATTCAGGTTGACAGCATTTGTGAACAAGATTTTCGGCCAAGCACGGGAGTTTCAATATTTCATAGATCCATAGGTTACATTTTACAGCCATGGATGGCTTTATCAACTATGCACAGCGACCAGATGGTATAAGCTTCCAGAGGTTTCTCTTTTCCATGAGTTTTTATATTCATTCGGGTAAGAGTACCATTTTTATTGTGTAGCGCGCATTATAAAATCTTTACTATATTTTTCGAAATGGTCGCTAGTGATTTGGTGAATTTAGTCATGCAGCAGCATGTATATATACAATCCCCCTAATATACTTTCCAGTTGCAGCAAGTGATGTCTGTTCGTGAGCATGCATAACACCCTCATCTGGGTCAATCTGGTGTGCGCATGTTATGTCGTCTTGTCTGCAACTGGAAGTATATTAATGGGCTCAAAGGGGTCTAACGTTAGACCTGGGTTTAAACCCAGACCAGGCCTTAGTCTTTTACGAATGTAGACCTTTTCTTTTCACTATAGTTCCAAGAATTTCGTACATAAGGGAAGGACTAACTCTGTTTAAACCCGCTTTAGTATACTCTGGTAAACTGACAACTGGCAGAAATCAAGTGCTTGTTAGGTACAGGAGATTATATTTGGGAACTCTAAGTTAGTACACCTTTTGGTACAAGTTAGTGCATTTCGGTACTTGGCTGCCCATTGTGCAAGGGGCGGAAGCATAATAAAAGAACCTTTGGAACTCGATATGTTGTTCTTCTGCATACCCAGATTGCCGCTTAGTCTAACATACGTCAGGACCTATGACTTGGATTCTGCGGCTTATGGATTAACAGTTTACCAGCTTAAGGATTAACCAGTTTACTAGTCTCTCTTTCCATTTCACAATTACCACTGCCTACCTATATGGGATTTACACTCAGCTCAGATTGAAATAAGTATTTTTCTCTCTTTCTGGTTTTCTTCCAGGGTGGATTAGAGGACCACGATTTGGTATACCGATGCTGCAAAACAGCGTATGTTCTCATTTCTCTACTTGAATGTAACAGTACTGCAATGGTGAGTGGGACTTTTCATTGTTTGATTTTATTCCAATATGGAGTATATTTTTTATATGGGCCTATAACTTTTCTCTTGTAGGGATTTGGTGGGCCTCGATTTCCAAAACTTGGGGGGGGGCTTGGGACCTGATTTTTGTCTCCCAAGTATGCGCTGGGAACTGAAAATTTGAGAAATTGGCAGCATGGAACGAATTTTGACTAAATTTAGCTTTTGAGGCACACATTTCCCAAAAGGGACCCTTAAAAACTGATAACTGCCTAACAAAAACTCACAAAAAGTCAATTTTTACCCCCAACTCATTTTCACCAAAACTCACTTTTCCCCCCCCCAAAAAAAAAATTCCATCTGTTTCATCTCAAATTTACCTCTAAGAAATTCCCTCCCCATTTATTGTTTTACAATAATTTATCCACGTAGTAACAATATTTTGATATTTCCGTAATGCAGCAAAGTCATACTGGCCATCGAGAGATCTACAGCTTATCTGAAGGTCTACATGATCTTACACGTCCATTTGATAAGGCCATTGTGACGTATGCACTGGTTCTGGTGGGAAGTGACTCTGCGCAAGACGCCAAACCTACAACCTGAGAGAAAGTGTCTATCTTTAGAAGGTATTCTTCATGTTTTAATTTTTCATTCATCCTTCATTTTCGTTTGCTCAAAGCAGACAAGCTTACACATCAGTTTAAGCTTACACAATCAAGTGCTGTTGTTTGAGCCGTGTCGATTCACCTGGTTTTGTCATTTTGTGGACACGAAATGAATCACTTTATTGTCTTAGATGTACCGCATATCAAAATTTTGGGACTTGATCCAACCTTTGCCAATATTAAGTGGTAACCGAAATCTGTGTCTTCAGCAACAAACAACTCCCCATTGGGAAGAAACCATCGTCGCCTACCTATGCCCCAGACCAACACACTGGTAATCTGTCCTCAATAGAAACTACCGGTTATGCCTTGTTGGCGCAGCTCAGACTGGGAGAAATTTGCCTATAGCCTTCTATAGTCAACTGGTTGTCACAAAATGGAAGTTTTCATTTACACAGGTACGGATGGCTTCAAACTTATCAGTTGTTCGCTGGGTGGTTTATAATCTTATATAAAAAAGCAAAATGTTCCTAGGATTTTATTGGAAGATAATACTCACATGATTATAAATATCATGCATTTCCTACTATTTCCTTGCTGCCCTTGAATTATGTCAACCAGGGAATCTTATCGTAGGGCGACGTCCTGTCGCTTCACGCCTCTCATTGGCAATGTTGTTGTTAAACTATTGTTGCTCATCCTTAAAGGTGCAAAGGAAGAGAATTTATCCACCAAAATATTGTGGTTATATAGTAATTTCATATAGATATACACTAAATAGATTGCTTACCTTGTAGGCTACAGAAATGTTTTAAAAGAAAAAAAACGTGATTTTGATTTGCTTATAGTTCCAATTAAAACAGAGGCTTAATCGTATTTGCTCCATACAAATGAAATTTCACATTTTTGGTACCAAAGAAATATTTCTCAGCTTATCCTTTCAGAGGGTCCAATATTTTTTGAGGCAATCTTTACATCAGTGCAAAATATTACTTGCTATTTTTTAGGGACACATGATAAGTGAAATCTCTCGTTGCACCTTAAAATATGTGAGTATGGTCAATGTGGAAGAGAATATTTGTTTGCAATTGACTGCTGTGATTTGTTTAATGGGGCAAAATACTTCCCCCTTGGTGACTGGAGATCTACTTTTTTCCCCTGAACTTTCAGTCTCAGGAAAATAGAGCCCACATCTCCAGTCCCCCTCGGTTTAAGGTAGTTTGCATGGGAAGGGGCTGTGGATCATGGCCCTTTAGTTCTTTTAAAACCCGTTATTTGCTCTTGCCCATAATTTGTATACATTTCCAAGCGCATTTGGTTGAATTCTTCTCCCCATGAGAGGAAACGTCAGTTCCAAATGCTACTTTTGAACATTTTCTCCAGCATCACATACCACCCTCCCATATCACACTTCACCCCCACCTACACCTAAAAACAATAAACACCAACTCCCTAGCATGTGATAAAATTCATTTGTCCCACTATCTTTATATAAAAATCCACTCGTATCTTTAACCCAGCACTGTTACTTTCTAATTTCAGGACATGGTCATAGCATTACAGGCACTTTCAGAGTATGCCATTTGGAGCAATGGTCAAACAGTCAACTTCAAAACCACCGTTACTAACGACTTGGATGACAGCTTCAATCCACTGTACACATCCATCCGGTAATGCTTGCAAACACACACCATTCAGGTACGTGTACACATGGCCCAAAAATTTCTAATCCCTCTTTAAACTGACATTTCTTGTTCCATGCATGATTGTGTGTGATGTTAGTTTTATTGGCTAAAACGGTGGGAAGAAATTTTTTGTTTTCTCCATTTTATGTTACTACGTGGTGCTGGCCATGATTTGCTGTAAGCTGTAACATAACCCTATTGTATGATTTACAGTTTCCACTTTATCCTCAACTAAACCAGGCTAACGGAATTTAGCCTTACAAGTTTAATAATAGTAGGTAAGTTTTTGTGGGCCGCCAGCAATAGCTGAGGACACTTAGCCATCCTTTGTGCGTGTGTATGTGTGTGTGGATGTTTGGTGTCACTAATTTTAATTTTTAAAAAAAGTTTTGTGATTTTATTAATTTTTTGTTTGCAAATTGACCCTCAATGAAAAGTTGAAGTTCAACTTGGACCCAAACTTGTGGTCATAGGGCCATGACGTAAATATACCCAGACCCGCAGATTCTCCCGAAAAGCGTAACCAAAGTCGATGTGCCCAAAAGTATTATAAGAGCATACGCACTTCATTATCAATAGTTTTTGGGCACCACCATATTTGGTTCACGTATCATCGTATTTGGCAAATCCTTAATGCATATTTAATGAGGCACGCGTTATTTTACGTTCGTCATACTTTAGCGAGTGGAAAACAATAACAACTGATGCCACATGCTTTCACTCGGACTCAAATACTCTTTTCCTCAGCAAAATAACAGGGGTCATCGGGAGACCTTTTGTGCATTAGAATCAGGTCGTTTTCGTGCATGGTTTCTCCATCGATTGATTTTTCGCATATTATTGCAGAAAACTCGGCCGATCAGACAATGGAACACTGGGGACATGCAAGCACTGATACATAACGCGTGACGCACAGATTTTTATATGCGGGTGCTTTGCGCCCCAACAGTGACGACGCGCGTGGTGCTTGCGGTCAACACCACCACGGCGCCCTGAGTGTGAGAGAATCCGGTTTACGGGCTTGGACTATTCATAATACACGCGATTCACTTCTTCCTCTTATATAGTTCCATGGTCATAGGTTTTGCATCATGGGATCCCTCATATGTTGATGAGGTCAAGTATGTGTTGCCGAGGCCAAAAGGCATGTGAGGTCAAGTTGAAAAATATGCTAAATGTTAAGTTTTTTTAAAATTGGTGTTAAGTTTTTAAAAAATTGACTCATTGAAAGGTTAAGTTCAATTAGCAACCAAAATTGAGTCCTAGGTGCACCAAAGGATCCCTTATATTATATATATAATTATATATATTATATATATTATATATATAATATATATAGAATCGGTACCGCCCAGTGATCGTAAGTGAGGGTATGCCGTGAACTCCAGAGTAACGGTTGCCTTTCCAGAGGTCTAGTCTATACTTTGTAATTTCTATAATTTTATATTAATATATATATATATATATATATATATATATAGATAACCCTATATCGCCCCTTTGGGAGACACTTTTTTTTGTAGTACTAATGAATACGTTTAGGGAGACATTTACTTGTCTCCCTAACAGTTTCCTTTAAATTGCTGTTTATTCCGTCAAAGATAGAAATTAAATTTATGCAATGAAGGGTAATCCACTAGAATAACAAGGATATGAATCTTAATTAATTTAAAGACTATAACAGCTCATTATAAGCTAATGAATTATTTACCTGTCTCCCTAATATACCAGTTGTAGATTTATCTATATATATATATATCATATATATATATATCTATATATAATATATAATATTTCTACAAATGGTATATTAGGGAGACAGTTAAATATTTCAGTAGCTTATAATGCGCGGTTATAGTGTATTTGAATGAATTAATATTCATATCCTTTGTTATTCTAGTGGATTACCCTTCATTTGCATAAATTAATATTCATCTCCTTTGACGGATAAACCTCATCTTAAGGAAACGTTAGGGAGACGTAAATGTCTCCCTAACTATTCTTATAACATACAAAAAAAGTGTCACCCAAAACCCCCCCACAAAAAAAAAAAAAAAAAAAGACCCCACACCGCCCAAAGGTGCGATATAGGGTTATATATTAAATATATATATATATATTATATATCTTATATAAATAATTACAAATATAGACCGGGAAGGCCAACCGTTACTCTGAGTTCACGGTATCCCACACTTACGATCACTGGGTACCGATCTACTATATATATATACTTAATATATATATATATATATATATATATCTTATATATAGGGATCCTTTGTGACTATGACTCAAGTTTGGTTGCAATTGAACGTCAACCTTCATTGAGTCCAATTTTTTAAAACTTCACACACTTTTTAAAAACTTAACATTTTAGCAATGTTTCAACTTGACCTCACATACCTTCTTGGCCTCTGCACTGCACCTTTGACCATCAACATATGGGGGATTCCATGATCACCATATGATCATGGAACTATATAAGAGGAGAAGTGAATCGCGTGTATATGGAATAGTCCAATCCCGTAACCGCTTTGCTCTCACACTCGAGGGCTCCGTGGTGGTGTTGTTGCGCAGCACACGCGCGTGTCACTGTTGGTGCGCAAGCACACGCATATAAAAATCTGTGCGTCACGCGTTTATGTTATCAGTGTTGCCGTTTCCCCAGTGTTCAATTGTCTGATCGGCCGATTTTTCTGCAATAATTATGCGAAATCAATCTCATGGAAGTAACCATGCATCTAAAAATATTCCCTGCATTCCTAAGGCCACAAAAAATTCTCCCGTGACCCCTGTTTAATTATTGCTTAGGAAAGAGATATTTGAGTCCGAGTGACAGCTTGTGGCATTCATTTTGTTATTGTTTTTTTCACTCGCTGAGTGTGAAGAACGTAAAATACCGGCGTGCTCAAAATATGCATTAAGGATTTTCCAAATACTACGATACGTACACAATATGGTTGTGGCCCAAACCTATGATAATGAAGTGCGTAATGCCATTATAATACTTTTTGGGCACCTCGACTTTGGTTACGCTTGTTTCGGGGACTTCGGGCGGGTTATATTTACGTCATTGACCGATGACCAAGTTTGGTTCCAATTGAACTTTCACTTTCAATTGGAGGTCATTTAAAACAAAAATTTAATGCATTTTCTAAAAATTAACTTTAGTGACACAACACATCCACACACACATACACACGCACACGGATTGCTAAGTGGCCTTCCAGCTATAGCTGGCGCCCACAAAAACTACCTCCTATTATTAAACTTGTCAGCGAAATCCTGTTAGCCTGGTTAGTTTATGACTAAAGTGAAACTGGTACATCAATCAAATTAGTAGGTACGCATTACAGCACTCATGGCCCGCACCACGCTGATTACATAAATGGAATATACACAAATTTCCACCTTTTCAGCCCAACAAATCACACACAATCATATGAACAGATGTCATCTTTAAAATGGATAGAATTTATTGGCCATGTGTACACGTACCTGTAATGGTGTGTTGTTGCAAGACAATTTACCAGGATGGATTGTTACAGTGTGGATTGAAGCTGGTCCATCGCAATTCTTAGTAACGGGTTTTGAAATTGACTGTTGACCATTGCTCCAATGGCAGACGCTGAATGCCTGGAATTCTATGACCATTTCCTAAATTAAACGTAACAGCTTGGTTAAAGGAATAAGAGTTTTTATATAAAATAGTGACAAATGAAATTTTTATCAACAATGCACGGGAGTTGTTTTTATGTTGTAGGCATGTGGGTGCAGTGTGATGGTGGGGTGGTATGTGCTGCTGAGAAAGTGGTCAAAGTAGATCTTGGAACTGACGTTCCTCTCATGGGCTGCAGTAATTCACCAAATGCGCTTGAAAGTGTATACAATATGGGACAGAGCAAAATAGGGTAAAAGAACTTAAAAAGGGCCATGATCCACAGCCCCTTCCCTTCAAATACTTTTGCCGTAGTTTGTTGATCATTATTTAGGCCTAATTTCAAAGAAAAGCTAATCACGGCCGCCGAGAGCACCCAAATTAGCGCATGGGCACCATGTTGAAAAGATCGCCGTTGAATGATATTCGTTGAACCAAAAGTAAATCTTTTAGATTGAAATGAGATGGCAACAGATGTAATTATTTCCTGAAAGCGGAATTCGAAAATCGGCTTTCAGTGTAAATACCTACTACTCAATTAATTTATGCTAATCCTCAGTCGTAATTCAAAAATAATATCGATTGATATTATTCAATTCAACTTTTCTCTAGTGTAAAACGTGCTAAAAGACATCTCTTCAAAGAACATATCAGTGACTCTTGTTTTTTACCTTATTTGAAAAATATCATTGAACCATATGAGTGAGGTATATAAGTAAAAAAAATTTTTTATATATAACTTTTCTTGTTGTATTCTTTAGCACATCAAGACAATCTTATTGTGTTTTGCCCTTTATAAATTTGGATTATTAATATTATTTATTTACTAGATTGAACTCAAATGTGTTTGTTGGACGGAAGAATAAAATTAAATGAGTTTATTTTGATGGGGAGGGGTCAAAAATATCAGCAGAAATAGAATAACATTTGCATTTCATCCAGATATTTTTTTGAGAGATTGTGACCAACTTTGGCCTAAATTTGGGACAAATGAATGTAAAATGGACAATTGTTTAGCACTTTATGTGCATTTGGATCCTATTAGCACTTGCTGGACAAAGTCACTGGGATATGACTAAGAATTTTGCCCCCCACCAGTTCAATTGTCTTACTAACTGCTACTATAATAAAATTATTTCTAGGCTCGATTCAAAACCAAACTGAATGTGCTTGTGCGCTTACAAAAGGGTTGAATAGGACTTCCAAAAATTTATGTTCCTAAATTTCAGTTGACGACGAAAGAAAGAAATGCGTATTATAACAAGCGTTAGGAAATATCAAATACCATGACAAAATCACCTGGTGCACGGTAATCATAGACCCTGACAGCCACTGGCTGTATTTTACCAACACGTAGTCAAGTTATGGTTTTTCAAAATGTCATGCACAACCTTCCGACTGGGATCTGTAACACAAATACCAGTGCATTTTGTAAATTCTGCCAGCAGAAACTGTCATCAAAATTACTAATATGTATTAACTTAGCTGAAGTTACAAATAAATATTTACTGATATAACATACTTAATATCTCTGTAAAAAAGGACAGTTGGTAGGAACCTTTTCCAATATTACATTCTTCTTAGTACAATGAATAGAACAACTGTATGCGACAAGTAGGATTTTCCACAGTTACATTTACCACTCACAAAGAAGTTCACACATCATTAGGAGATGTCCGCGTTTGTGATTGGGTGAGAGCCGGTCATAAACAACGTTAATGCCCTGCAGTAATCAATTTCGATCACTTTGGGGTAGGCATTTGGAAAAAGAGGGTAAGTAGTGGACAATGAGCATGGTTGCTACAGCTATTTTTGCCTCAAAAATAAAATTGAAGCCCCATATACTTGACATTAATTTAAAAAAAATGTATTTCGAAATATGTGTGAATAAAACCACAAAACATACTTTCAAATATTTGAATGTTAGTGACATTCGAAGCACACCCCTCCTATTCTGTAAGGGAACATCCCATTTGATACATTTGAATCGTGCTTGTGTTCTCAAGTGTTGAAAAAGACGAAGGACCTCATGACTTGAAATAAAAGTGAGTTGCAGCTGAATTTTGGAGGATTGAAAGGTACAAATGCCAAAATAATGATGTATTGTGAACAGGGTTCATTCATGGATTTTCATGAGTAAACGCTTGTTTTGGACATGGGCAGGACGGCGGGGGTCGCTTCGCGACACCCGGCGGCCGGCCTGCCCTAGGGCCAAAACAAGCGTTTACTCATGAAAATTCAATGCAAGGAACACTAAAGTATAATTTTTTGAAAATTAAGGTAAAACGTAAAAGGATAAGAGGGAAATGGTTGCAAAAGGTATGCTCCATGTCGGCATTTTCAAGTAACCCTAATTTCAAACTTCTAATGGAAAGTAGCTAGTAACCAAATATTACGAATATGAAGTTTCAGAATTACTATCTTATCATGGTCATTTATTCCATCAAGATGAGCTTGTGTGTAGAACATGGCATATGGAATTTGTTTGTTATGATTGGTTTGCCGCTGAAATTCCCCCTACTGGTATACATAGAAGATACAGATTGTTGGTGATTTCATAACGTTGTACAGTGAGCCTGCGGGGTGTTACTATCTGTCAACGAAACAATGACATTGTTGATGGATTATTATTATTTGCATTGTTATAGCAGGTTCATGAGACACATTATGAGGACTGCTTTAGACTGTATCACCACTTCTACTGTTTCTGTCACTGGCATGGATAATATCACACAATTAGATGTGTGATATTAGCTAAAACTAAGTTTTGGAAGCAGTTTGGTTTTTACAAACTCTTGTTGAAAAGAATCCTGTGATGTACATGCCACAAGGTGGGTCTGTCTACAACGGACCAATGGTTAACATCCCTCAGAGGCTCATATGGTTCTTTTGCAATTCTAGAGAACCCACAGGGTATCAGAATTCTGATTTTAATCAAGAAGTTTTATGCGTGTTTACCACGGGCGAATTTGATTTGTTCAGTCATATAGATTTCACTTTTACTCTAAATGTAAAATTTAACAAATGATTCAAAAAGTCAAAGTTTGTAAATTTTTTTAGCAATTTTGGAATGATTTGACAGTCTAAACCCCGCAACCGCTGAGTGTGCAGGCAAGCCAGTGTGGCCTTCGTATACCATTACCTGATTCAAGAGTATGTTCAGTGGTTCTGAAGCCTGAGTATAATCCCACATCAATATTGACAGCCAGTTGGAAACTCTGAGCATACCCAAATATCTGGAATTCAGACAAAAAAGGTAACAGAAGAATAGAATGTAAGAAATAAGTCCTGCTGGGAAGTTGGAACTTGTGTGTGATTGCTGTGGTCTCTTTAAAATAACATAAGAAAAGGGATAAGGAAAAATGAGATGGAAGTCATCTTATACACCTCCTTTCCCAACTTAAAATATCATAATTTGCCATCAAATCCCATAATTGATGAGAGAGTCAGTGATTGGTATTTGGAGGGCTGTTGTAATTGGTTTGGAGGTTCTATAGTGATACAGGAATGCCACAGTTGGTAATTCGAAAGAGAGTCTACTTTAGACCGGGTTAACTAGGGCTAGTCCTAAATGAGTGGACCTTTTTTTATTTCAAAATACTGTGCAAGGTAAATGTTGAAAGGTGAGGAAAATTCCTTCGAGCCCATTCCAAGAGGAATTTTCTCACCGTTACAATTTTAGAGTAGTTGGAAGGAAAACGTCCAATCTGTAGGACTGACCCTGGTTTAACCTGGGTCTAAAGCAGACTCCCTTTAATGGCCCATCCATGCAGGAATTTTCTCACCATTAAATACACATTCTTAGATTCTGTGGACAAAGGAAAAAAGTCGGAATCATGTAGGAAACACCCCCCCCAAACCTGGTTTAACCAAGGTCTAAAGTAGACTCCTTTTCAGTGCCACAGGCTCTAAAATGCAGGCTGTAGGTCAGGCATGACCATATTGATTTCGAGCTAAGCGACATTACTACTTTGTCGGACTGAACTAAGGAAGTTGTGGAGTGATGCAGAGCTTTCATGCAGTCTAAACAACTGAGAATCGCAGTAAGGCGCAGCTGTATCGCGAGCGTAAAAGTTGGTGTGCACGAGACGTAGCCACAATAGCTGCGCAAACCTTATGACATACTCCTTAGTTCAGGCGGACGGAGTATAGTATAGTATAATATAGGATTTGTCCCATGTTAGTAATCCTCTTTCTAATTATATATATGATTGTTGGTATTAAAGGCACGATCAGTGACTTGCTAAATCAGAAAATCAAAAAAAATCATGCCTGTGTGTAACAATACAGAATCCACCCGAATATATCCTGCAAATAATTAGACCAGAAGCAGCCTAAATAAGGACAAAACGGACATATCAGTCATTTATGTCCGTTAGGACCCAACTTACGACAACACGTAACTGAATGGAGACTCATATCTTTGAACACTGCCTGTTTTCTTCCTTTCTGTCGATTCTTCAAATTTGAAGAAAAAGGACCCTATGGGAGAATTCTACAAGACTTAACTTCACTTTTAAATCTTTGCGTGATGAATCACTGTAGTGTATTTGAAGATAGTTTAAGTTGGCTACAGTCAAGCGTGTAAGGTTACCGTAAAGGAAGACATCCGATTCATTTTTCCCTTGATCCTGTCACATATCAGTTTTTGAAGACCGATGATATGATGCAGGCCGTAGCAGCGAGGACGGGGTGGGTTAGGAGACATTATCTCTTCTGAAGTAGAATCACCACTCACCACTGTCTTTGTACAGAGTTAATTAATTGGTCAATTTCACATAAAAATGGACTCCTATATTTCACTATGTTGATGACATTATCCCAAAGTTCATCTTAGGTCTATTCTGAAGTTGACAATTGATGAAGAGAAGAGGGAACAAGAAAAGTGTAGAAAAAAGGATGGAAAGGAGAAGACAAATGACTGTCTATCCTGCTGTTGTATAAAGATTAAATGGGCCAGAATGCATACATCCAAGAAAAATGTTTTGCCATTTCTGTTCGTAACCTTTACTCACAAGTCAACATACTTACTTGGTGCACACATTGACGTACCCACAAAGCTGCCCTTTTTTGATGTTTGCCTCCTGTATCGCCTGCGTCTCCGTTCAGATCTACGCACTCGATTGGTATTGTTGAGATCTGCGGGAATATCGCCATATTCTCTACGACACTTAATACAAATGGACATGTATTATCCTGTCATCAACTGTGGTGGTACTTGATGTTCACCTGCAAGATTAGACAGGGTATCCAAAAAAAGTTACAGAACTAGAATTTCCGTTGCCTCGGCTTTTTGCGCTCATATTATACCTTACCTATCTGAAAATTGAACTGCCCATGACTGTGACCTTGCACATGACCTTTGACCTCATCAACAATTGTTGCACCTCTGACTCAGTATGAAACTCAACTTTTTCAAGTTCAACGACGGTCATTCTTAAACACTTGAGATTGTTTACGCAATTCATTGGTTCCTAGCCATGTGAATGAGGACGACATCACACGGTACAGTGTAGGTAACACGTTGACACGATATGCATACACACGATCGGTCCAATCGAAGGCGCATAAAACGGACTGGTATCAATTTAAAACTTGGGTAGTTAGTGGGATAAAATCTACATACTTAAAAACATTAGTGACACCACACACATACATAGGCACTATGGATTGCTAAGTGGTCATGCCAGCTATGTCCTAATCTTAGGATAAAATGGGCTAAAATTAACATTCCATCCTACAATACCCTTTGTCGTGCCAACTTGCTCTAATTTGTATGGAGAGGTGTATTTCAACAAAACAGGAGTTGATCCAGAAATTCTAACTTTTATTCTGAGCTTTCTAACATAATCACAGGTTGAAAATTAACTGAAAATAAACAAGGATTAATCCCAAAACAGTACCAACAACAATTGGCCCAACATAGATTTTCAACTAATATGACTCAAATTTACATACTGGCTTGAACAACTGCTTTTGTTCGTTACTGAATGTAAATTGTTTCAAAGTGTAAGTTTGGTTCATTATTAATTTTTGATTTTTTTTTTTTTTCAACTCTAATACTTACTGCTAGTTGTCCTGTACCGGATCCTTTTGTGTCCACAATAAGTTGTCCATCAACTGGGCCCTGAAATATTCAAGGAAAGCAAGATCTTCTGCAAATCATAAAACCAGAAGATTAACTAGAATTTTGCGTTTCCATCGGCTTTTCGCGCATCACTATATGCAAAGAATAGAGCTGTGGGCCGCTCCATGACCTTGGCATATGACCTCATCAATTATAATAGATATATAATATTTTTATTTTTTTTATTTTTTTTATTTTTTTTATTTTTTTTATTTTTTTTATTTTTTTTATTTTTTTTATTTTTTTTATTTTTTTTAAATATATTTATATATAACCCTATATCGCCACCTTTGGGAGACACTGATCTTTGTTATGTACTCATAAATACGTTAGGGGAGATATTTACTGTCTCTCTAACGTTTCCTTTAGAATTGCGTTTTTTTTTTTAATTTTTCTTTTTTTATTAATTTTATGCAAATGAGGTTAATCCACTAGAATAACAAAGGATATGAATATTAATTAATTAAATACTAAAAAGTCTCATTATAAGCTATGAATTATTCACTGTCTCCTAATATACCATTTGTAGATTTATAATATATAGATATATATTATATCTATATATATCATATATATATAATATAATATTTCTACAAATGGTATATTAGGGGAAACATTTAAATATTCATTCGCTATAAGAGCTGTTATATTATTTAATTAATTATATTCATATCCTTTGTTATTCTAGTGGATTACCCTTCATTTGCATCAATTAATATTCATATCCTTTACGGAATAACCGCAATTCTAAAGGAAGCGTTAGGGAGACAGTAAAATGTCTCCTACCGTATTCAACTTATTACATAACAAAAAAAAGTGTCTCCCCCAAGTGCGATATAAGGGTTATAATATATTATATATATATATAATATATATAATATATAAATTATCATCAAATTACACAGTATAGACCTCTGGAAAGGCAACCGTACTCTGAGTTTCACGGTATAATACCCTCACTTACGATCACGGGGTACCGATCTTATATATATATATAATATATAATAATATAATTATATATATATATATAATATATAATGGGATCCTTTGGTTGTCACCTATGACTCAAGTTTGGTTGCAATTGAACTTCAACTTTCAATTGAGTCCAATTTTTTAAAAACTTCACACAATTATTTAAAAAAAACTTGAACATTTTACAATATTTTTTCAACTTACCTCACATGACCTTGGACTCGCACATGACCTTTGACCTCATTCAACCTATGAGGGATCCCATGATGCACCGATGACCAATGGAAAACTCTATAAGAGGAAGAAGTGAATCGCGTGTAATTATGGAATAGTCCAAGCCCGTAACCGCGTTCTCTCACACCTCAGCGCGCCGTGGTGGTTGTTGCGCAAGCACAAACGCGCGTCGCACTGTTTGGTGCGCAAAGCACAACCATATAAAAATCTGTGCGTCACGCCTTATGTTATCAGTGTTGCTTTCCCTCAGTGTTCCATTGTCTGATGTCTGATCGGCCGATTTTTCTGCAATATTATGCGAAAATCAATCGTTGGAAGAAACCCTAGCATCTAAAAGATTCCTGCATGCCTAATGCCAAAAATTCTCCCGATGACCCTGTTAATTCTGTGGAAGAAAAGATATGTTTAGTCCCAGTACAGCATTGGCATCAGTTGTTATTGTTGTTTTCACTCGCAAATAATGACGAACTAAATACCACCGGGCGGCTCATAAATATGCATAAGGATTTTCCAAATACGACGATACGTAACCATATGGTGGTGTCCAAAACTAGGATAATGAAGTGCGGATGCTCATTATCATACTTTTGGGCACCTCGACTTGGGTTACGCTGTTTCGGGAAATCTTCCGTGTCTGGGTTATATTTAGTCATTTTGTTTTTGGGGGGGGGACTATGACACAAGTGTTTGGTTCCTGAACTTCAACTTTTCAATTGAGGTCAATTTGAAACAAAATTAATTGCAATTTTTTAAAAATTAACATTTTAGTGACACAACACATCCACACTCACATAACACCCGCACAACGGATTGGCTAGTGTCCTCCAGCTATAGCGGCGGCCCCAAAAACGTACCTACCTATTATTAAAACTTGTCAGCCTAAATTCCTGTTAGCCTGTTTTAAGTTGTCATGAAAAAAGTGGAAAACTGTACTCAATCAATTAGTAATGGTACAGCGACAGAATCATGGCCCGCACCACGCTGATTACAGAAATTAAGATACACAAAAGTTCCACCGTTTTTCAGCCCAAACTAACACACACACCATCATGATGAACATAAATGTCAGCTTTAAAGAGGGATGAATTTATTGGCCATGTGTACACTTACCTGAATGGTGTGTTGTTGCAACATTACCAGGATGGATGTGTACATGTGAGTGAAGCTTCCATCCTCCAAGTCATGAGTACATTGGTTTTGAAGTTGACTGTTTGACCATTGCTCCAAATGGCATACTCTGAAAGTGCCTGTAATGCTATGACCATGTCCTGAAATTAGAAAGTAACAGCCCTGGTTCAAAGGAATAACGATGTATGTTTATATACATAGTGACATAAATTGAAATTTTATCAACAATGCTAAGGGAAGTTGGTGTTTTAGTGTCAGGCATTGGGTGAAGTGTGATAATGTTGAGGGTGGAATGTGCTGTGAGAAAATGTTCAAAAGTAGCATCTTGGAACTGACGTTCCTCTCAACTGGGAGCAGTCCTTCCACCAAATCGCTTGAAATGTATACAAAAGTATGGCAAAGAGCAAAATAAAGGTAAAAGAACTTACAGGGCCATGATCCACAGCCCCTTCCCCTGCCAAAATACCAACCGAGGTGGCTGGCGATGTGGGCCTACTATTTTCCTGAGACTGAAGTCATGGGAAAAAAGTAGATCTCCATTCACAGGGGAAGTATTTTGCCCCCTTCAAACAATACAAAGCCTCATAATGCAAACACATATTCCTCTTCCACATTGACCTACTACATATTTACAGGTGGCAACGAGAGATGTCACTTATCAGGTCTGTCCCTAAAAATCGCAAGTACTGATTTTTTGCCCTGATGTAAGCGTCCATAAAAAAATTTGCCATCTGAAAGGATTATCGAAGTGTTCTTTGGTACAAAAATTGTGAAATTCCTCATTTGGTAATAGGAGCAAATACGAAATTCATCCTATGTTGTATATTGGAAATATAACAAATCAAGATTCACCTTTTTTTTTTGTCTTTTAAAACCATTTCTGTATGCCAAATCAAGGTAAGAAAATCTATTGAGTGTCTAATCGATATGAAAGTACTATTATAACACAATATTTTGGTGGCTCAACTTCGCGTCCTTTGCACCTTAAGCTATGAACAAGGACAATAGTTTTAACCAACACTTGGCCATGATAGCTTGTGACGCGACAGAATTCGCACTATCGATAATATTCCCTGGTTTGACATAATACAAGGGGCAATAGGGAAATAGCATGATATGTTATAATCATGTGATGATTATCTTCCAATAAACTCCTCGGCCCCTTTTTTCTTTTTTCATCCTCCCCGCGTCTCCCCCCCCCCGCGCCTCCCCTTCCCGTTTGCCGCCTCCCGTCCCTTGTCCCTCCCCTCTTCCCTTTGTGCCCCCCTTGCCTCTAGCATGGCTATAGGAATTTCTCCCAGTCCTGAGCTGCGCCACAAGGCTAGACCGGTGGTTGCTATTGAGACAGCACCAGTGGTTGGTCTGGTGGCATAGGTAGGCGACGACTGGTCTTCTTCCCAATGGCGGAGTGTTTGTTCTGAAAGACAAGAGTTCAGTTACCACTTTAATATTGGCAAATTCTGGATCAAGTCCAAAATTTTTGTATGGGTACATAAGACAATAAAGTGTTCATTTTTGTCCACAAAAATGACAAAACTAGGGAATGAACACTGCTCAAACACCAGCCTGATTGTGGTAGCTTAACTGATTGTTTAAGCTTGTCTGCTTGATCAAACCGAAAATGAAGGATAAATCAATAAATAAAAAACATGAAGATACCTTCATTAAAGATGACACTTTCTCTCAGTTGTCGGTTGGCGTCTTGCGCAGAGTCACTTCCCACCAGAACCAGTGCATACGTCACAATGGCCTTATCAAATGGAACTTTAAATCACTGTAACCCCTTCCAGATACGCTGTGCTCTCTCGATGGCTTATGACTTTGCGGCATTACGAAATATCAAATATTGGTTTACTACTTGGATCACATATTTGGTAAAAACAAATACCTGGGGGAATTTCTTAGAGGTTAATTTATAGATAAACAGATGGATTTTTTTTGGGGGGGGGGGGGGGGGGGGGGAATAGTTGAGTTTGGTTAAAATGGAGTTTGGGGTAACATGGTGACTTTTTTGTGAGTTTTTGTAGGCATTATTCAGTTTTAAGTGTCCCTTTGGCAAATTTTTTGTCCTCAAAAGCTAAAGTTTTAGTCAAATTTCAGTTCCCCTGCCTGCCAATTTCCTCAATTTTCAGTTCCCAGCTCATAATTTGGGAGACAAAATCAGTTTCCCAAGCCCCCATTTTGGAAATCGAGGCCACACATCCCTACAAGAAGAAAAGTTATAGGCCCCTATAAAAATTATACTTCCTATTTGGAATAAAATCAAAAAAAAACAATAAAAGGCCCACTCACCATTGCAGTACTGTTACATTCAAGTAGAGAAATGAGAACATACGCTGTCTTGGCAGCATCGTTATTACCCAAATCTTGGTCCTCTAATCCACCCTGGAAGAAAACAGAAATAAGATAAAAATAATTATTTTCAATCTGAGCTGATATTACTCCCCTATAGGTTAGGCAGTGGTAATGTGAAATGGAATGAGACTAGTAAACTGGATAATCCTTAAGCGTTAAACTGTTAATCCAATAAGCCGCAGATCCAAGTCCATATGTCCTTGACTGTATTTTATGTCCTAAGCGGCATCTGGGTCTGGCAGAACAAATATCGATTTCCAAAGTGTTCTTTATTATTGCTTCCGCCCCTCTGCATAATGGGACACAATTCAGAAATGCCTAACTTGTACCAAGGTGTAATTTAACTAGAGTTCCAAATATAATCTCTGTACCTAACAAGCACTTGATGTCTGCAGTTGGGTCACAGTTTTAACCAGAGTCTTCTTTAAAAGCGGTTTAAACAGAGTTAGTCCTTCCCTTTATGTACGAAATTCTTCGGACTATATGAAAAGAAAAAGGGTTACATTCGTAAAAGACTAAGCCTGGTTAACACCCAGTCTACAGTTTAGACTCCCTTTGAAGCCCATAATATACTTCCAGTTGCAGCAAGTCGACTAACATATCGCACAGTCCAGTTTTGACCTCAAGATGAGGTTTATGCATGCTCACGAACAGAATCACTGCTGCAACTAGGAAGATATTAGGGCTTGTAATTTACATGCTGCTGACTAATTCACCAAATCACTAGCTGACCATTTCGAATAATATAAAATGATATAATTTCGCTACACAAAATGGTATCTTACCCAATTAAACCTCATGGTCGAAACGGACACCTCATGGAATCTACATCTGGTCGCTGTGCATAGTTATAAGCCAATCCATGGCTGTAATGTCCTCGGGGATCTTGAATGAAACTCCCGTGCGTGGCATAAAATCTTGTTTACAAATCTTTGTCAACCTGAATGGACCACCACCAATAATAGGTTTTTTTTTATGATTAATTCTCAAATAGCATTGTGTA
>JAMKCH010031766.1:0-16947 GCA_023653785.1 Ophioderma brevispina | reverse complement strand
TCAAGACATCAACTATACTCATGCATAATTTGAAATACCACGGGTTTTTGGAAAACGCCACAGCCCTTATACGCATATTATCCTATTTAAAAAGATGAGTTCCGCAATGTTTTGGAACAATGTGGTATAAGTTTATCAATTCAATTAGATTCTAAAATATTTGACCACAGTACCATGTGCCCGAGATTACACATTCAAATTTAAGGAAACAGGTTTTAAAACACGCTTATTGTCCTATGAGGCAACGAAGTATCAATTAGGACAGTTCAATAGCTTTCATTCACAAGTGTATTAGAAAACACACAAACCCTGTGTTTGGGTATTAAATAGAATAGATACCCTTAGAATACACAAGATCATGTTTCATGTCGATGCATGTACAAGATACAACCCACTGAACTGTGCCCTTGGTTGATGCGCAGATTGTAACTCAGCAGAGTTTGTGTGTTATCTGGGAATTGTACAATAATGGTACTCTCCAATAGACCATGGGTCAGATCATCCAATAAATTCAATGAAACTGAGGAGTTATCCACTGTGGTGGGTTGGCTGTCATCCAATCAAAAGTTTTGTTTCTAGTGCTTAGGAAATGTAAATGAATTTCATATCGGAATATACCATGTCATAATTCTTAAAATTAATGGAACAAGGGACTTGCATGACTATATGAGACAACAACCCAACTCTGTGCAGGACTGGATTTCTGCCAGTCATTTGCTTGCTGCACATATGCTTGAGATTATGCTAGGTACTTGCAAGGTTGTAGCTTTTCTCTTACTCCGATTTTATACATCTTCGATGGAAAAAACTCTTTGAATGAAGCATTTTTATTGCATCATACTGTTATTTTGCTGAATAAATTCACTATTGATATTATAGTAAATCGCTGACCTTGCTCAATGAAGCCCAACGGCGACATTCTGTTTAAACCGGCACAACGAAACGTAAGGACATGGGATCTCATCTGGAAAATGAAAAATGAAAATGAGCTGATGATTCATTAGAGATTTGGCCCATTTGCACATAAGCCTCTCGAATTTGCGTTCTTCGCCGGCCTGAGAAAGGGAAATGAGAGAAATAAAAAAAAAATTTTTTAAAAACCTTTGCTCTTCAAAGTAGTTTCGAACTGCTCTATTGTTTAGCTCGCGATTTGGAAGGCATCACACCCCATTAATGCAATGTGAACATTTAATTCACCTTTAACCCACCATTGAACAGTGCACCTTTAATGAACTCACCAAACTGGGTGTCTCGGTTTCGTATGTATGAATTTCGTGATGAGTGTATTGCATTTCGTGATTGGTTGACCACACAACAATTGTAACTGTTTAGCCTAGATGACCCTGATGACCTCGAAAGACCTTTAAATTTTGTTGCATTCGAATGTTGAAAATCCACCAAGTTTCATAACTATACAACGAATATGACTGATTGACCTTGAAAGGCCATTGAGACTAACGAGTCGCCTTGACTTGATCTGAGCAGCAAGACTTTTATTTAGAATTTGATTTTATTATTCAGGGAAAGA
Source organism: Ophioderma brevispina (assembly GCA_023653785.1). Taxonomy (NCBI): domain Eukaryota; kingdom Metazoa; phylum Echinodermata; class Ophiuroidea; order Amphilepidida; family Ophiodermatidae; genus Ophioderma; species Ophioderma brevispina. The sequence goes on along the minus strand of JAMKCH010031766.1, from coordinate 15,419 downwards.
TATAGAGGTATCAAGGCCTGCTTTATACCGAGCTTTGCAGCTTCTTCAAAAACCTCCTTCGCTAAGGAAAGATGTGTCATCCTTCGTTTTCTTGGTCAATAGCGGCGAATACATTCACACGGCTTATCAGATGGTTGACTCCATGCCCAATCGGGCATAATTTTGGCGGTGGCGTAGCCAACGAAGACATCCAAAGTAGGATCGTATTGCCATAACTCAATTGAAAGTCCGAAGATATATAGGGACGTAGCCCACCGAGGCCCAGTAGACGTGGGATAGTAAGTTACGAGAAAAGCCCTGATGCCAAAGGACAAAATATTAAATTAAATAGGATCTATATACCTGAGATAAATATAACATTTTTGAAAAACATACTGCCCATTATGATTAATACGTGTTTGAATGCTATTATATGTTGATATGAATCGGTGCATCCATGCAGCATGAAACACCCGCCAATTTGAGACGATATGGGATAAAAAAAAAAAAAAAAAAAAAAAAAACCATATTTCAAATTGTAATATTATGGTATTGGAAACACTATGGGTGTGAATTTGTTTTGTCACTATGATTAGATCGAGTAAGTAATATTTCTGCATGGCTTTGTCGTTAAATTAGATAGAATTTGCACATTAAATTATAAAGCACATAAAAAATTTGCCAAACTAATTATTGTCATTATTGTTTAATGGCTTTTTGTGGTATAGAGGAGGGGGCTCAAAAGTATGGCGTTCAAAATGTGGTAACTACAAAAATACAAGCTCATATTCATTTAACTTACAGCCTCCAGGTTTCCATCATAGTTTATTAAGGTGTGCGATGTTTTGTATTAAAAATTAGCTCACCAAAATATGCATGAAGGTGCCAATTCAAAATTTTTGTGCCAAATTTCACAAAAAGCCACGATCCTACGAAAGCACTAACATTTGTTACATTGGATGTCCAACAATTTAAACTCCTAGCATATACCCCAATGCAATGGTTTTTTGCTCTTACGCCATCTACTCCAGTGTAATGCCTCCAAATGTCTACGAAAAAAGGGAATTTTTGGCCAAAGTTAAAGGTTGCAATTACGTGTTGTCTCAGGAATTATACAGAAATCGTGGCATACTTACAAAGCCATCCACGGCTAGCATATACGTGGTCAATGTGTGAAGATCACTGGTCAAATGGGGGTTAAGGAGGCGATGAAAAAAAAGCTGTTTGGACGGAGACATAGTAATACAATTCATTCGTGCTGTTGCTCTCAAAACCAAATGATCAAACCAAAGTCACCCAAAACTTTTAAGTTAAAAGTTTTTTTTTTTTTAATAAAATATTGCAACAAATTTCGGGGGAAGAGTAAACAGTTATGTTGGCAAAGACATAATTAAATTAGGATCCGGGCTCGGATCCCGTTAATTACAAAGGATATTTTGTTCAATAATTAGGTGGTATCACAAAATCTAAAACAAAATGAATCTTTAAAAGAATTTCTATGACATGGTGTCCATCAAAGGAGCCAATGTCAGTTATTGTATACCTTTGTTAGAAATTGAGTTCCGTCAAGATACCAAGTGACTGACACAATCAGGGTCCAGTGTGTTTGTTTGGTTTTGTTTGTTTTGAGTTTCTTCTTTCATTAATACATGTTAATGACATTTAATTTTTTAGTTTTGTCATTGGTATATGGAAGTCCAGCAGTACAGGACAACTTGTGAGGCGGGATTGTAGGAACTTAGTTCAACCTTCCCTTCGTGTCAAACCCTGGTATATAAATAGTGAAACATCCGGTTCAGGATGTTCCATGCTTTTAATTTAGGTAGTTCAATCCTATCACTAGTCAGCTCAGTAACGTAGCCTCGAAAAGGGCGGTGAACCAATATAGAGAAAAACATTATAATCAGTTACGAGTATAAAAAATATCGGATTTGCAACATTACCCACAGACACATTAGTGTGCTAGTTTGATCTCTTAAACAACTAAAGCGTCCTTCAACCCGTTTACAGTTTTTGATTGTATTTCTTTTATTATTGTTATTTTTGGGACGGTGGCACTTTAAAATACCATATATTTTCTGTGCGGGTCACTTACGTACGGGTCATAGGGGTGCAGACAAAAGTCAAGACCCCTGTGCATATGAAGCTCACCAAAACGAGATTTCTGTGACACAAGTCTAAATCACCGGGTTGCGAATTCCATTGCATTCGTAACATCTTTCTACCAAGAGTTTCCGATAAACGGATTGTTGTAACACCGTATTACATGCGTACTGGATTGCATTATTAGGAGGTGTATCTCAAGTTTCAAGCAAACAAGCGTTATGACCCCTTAGCCACGTTCACCAAACATGGCGCGAAACGTCAGAACCGGAGAATACTGTCTTGTTGCAAGGACATAATGGCTCGATAACGCAAAAGACGGAGACGTATGTGTAACGTTATACTGGTGTTGTCAACGTAAACACATCTAAGCAAGTTCAGTGGATATGGAGCAGTTAACCTGACAAGTAAGTTCGCACATTGGCGGAGGAGTTGATAGCCTTCGATTCCATATGACAGATGCCACACTCAACAAATACAGCAATATATACGCTGAGCATCAATGACGTTGACAAAATATGACTCGGTAAATCTTGGTTGTATGGCCCGTGTTCCACAGACGACACACAACGGTAGTATCTGAATGAAATAAACCGTTACGGTTATCTATTTCCCCGACTTGCATCTCCAAAAGTTCAGGAGCGGTTGGTGTAACATAAGTCCAAATATTGGGTGGAGGGGACATATCATGGAATTTACATGTCTCCGATATAGGAATCCTAGCATTCTTTGAAAATGGGCCTCCAACAATGGTGGAAAAACAGTAGTGGCAGAACAACTCAATGCCCGTTTACGTGATCCACAGCCATGACATCAATTTAACTTAAACAGCCAAGATACAATATCCAAGCTGCAGTTTGTTTGCCGATAACACCAGTCATGCATTCCCCAGAAGAAAAAAGAAAAAAACGCCATACTGTCATATTGGACATTCTTAACAATGTTTAAAAAGAACCATCATGCAAAACAATATCAACCAACTCGATCTAGGGAAAAGTCTCCTGAATCAGAAACATACGGAGCCATATTATTTTCATGATGACCAAGTATCCATTGGCACAGCACGAAGATGAAAGAGTCAGATAACGAAGGGAGAATTTCATGAAGGACAAACATTCAATTAAAATGCTTATCACAAATAGGAAATCCTGAGATTACTATGAAATGGACAACCGGTGCAGAGAAGAGACATAGCGACAGAGCAAATCAATTCCGATGGATACGCAGTATTATCTTTTAACTTCACAGCCAGCAACAATCGACGCTGCTATTTTACTTGTTATGATAGTAGCCCAGGATTTCCGGGGGAAAAAAATATCAATCGTGCCACATTGGTCCTGTATAATTGTTCCAGATCATCATTACCAAAAATCCCCGGACTCAAAACTCCGAAAGAGCCTAGTGAGTTTGATTACGTTACGGATCCACCTTATTTTCCTGAGGACATGTATCCTATCTGCACAGAACAGGGGAGGAAAGATCAAGATCACGGAGAGAATTCCATGAAGGACAAAAAATAGAATTCAAATGCTTATCACAAATAGAAATCCTGTGAGATTACTATGAAAAATGGGACACCGGTGCCAGAGCACCTAGCGACAGAGCAAATCAATTCGAGGGATTAAGCTAGTAATAGCTTTAAATTCACAGCCAGCATACAATCGACGCTGCTTATTTATGGTAGTGATATAGTAGCTAGGATTCAGGGATAATATCAATAGTGCCACGTTGGTCCTATATAATTGTTCCAAGATCATTACTACCACATCCCCGAACCTCCAAATCACGAAAGAGCCTAGTGAGTTTGATTACGTTACGGATCCACCTTATTTTCCTGAGGACATGTCTCCTATCTGACAGCAACAGGGTGGAAGAGTCAAGAGATCCACGGACGAGAATCCATGGAAGGACAAAACTAGAATCAAAATGCTATCACAAATAGGAAATCCTGAGATTACTAGAAAATGGCACCGGTTGCAGAGACCCTAGCGACAGAGCAATTCAATTCCGATGGTACGCAGAGTAAAGTAATATTTTTAACTTCACAGCCAGCATACAATACGACGCTGCTATGTTAATCTGATGATAAGTAGCCCAGGATTTCGGGAAAAAATATCAATCGTGCACGTGGTCTATTATATTGTTCCAAGATCATTACCTACCAAATCCCCCGAACTCAACTCACGAGAGCCTAGTGAGTTGATTACGTTACGGATCCACCTTATTTTCCTGAGGACATGTAGCCTATCTGCACAGCACAGGGTGGAAAAAGATGAAGAGAGATAAACGGAGAGAATTCCATGAAGGACAAAACCTAAGAATTCAATGCTTATCACAAATAGGAAATCCTGAAATTACTATGAAATGGACAAAACCGGTACAGAGACCCCTAGCGACAGAGCAAATCAATTTCGATCGATACGCAGAAAGCTTTAAACTTCAAAGCAAGATTACCAATACGGACGCTGCTATTCTAATCTGTCTGCTAAGTAGCCCAGGATTCCGGGAAATTATAATAGTGCAATTGGTCCTAGTCTAAGTTCAGGATCTCACTACCAAATCCCCGAACCCAAACTCACGAAAGAGCCTAGTGAGTTTGATTACGTTAGGATCCACCTTATTTTCCTGATGACATGTATCCTATCTGCACCGCACAGGGTGGTGGAAAGGTCAAAATACACGGAGAGTATTCCATGAAGGAAAAACATAGAATTCAAACTGCTTATCACAAATAGAATCTGAGATTACTATGAAATGGACAACCGTTTGCAGATATCCTAGACGACAGAGCAAATCAATCCGATGGATTCGCAAGTCAAGTAGTAGTAAGTAAATCTTTTAACTTCACAGCCAGCTTACAATACGACGCTGCTATTTTTTCACTCGGTAGATACGTAGCCCAGGATTTCTGGGAGAATCAATCGTGCCACATTGGTAATGTATAATTGTTCCAAGATCCATCACTACCAACAATCCCCCGCACCTCAACTCCACGAAAGCGCTATTGAGTTTGATACCGTTCCGTATCCACCTTATTTTCTGATGAATGTATACATCTGCAAGCACAGGGGTTGGGAAAGAGTCCGAGGATACAAGGAGAGTCTTCAATGAGGCAAAACATAGAATTCAAATGCCTTTATCACAAATAGGAAATATGAGATTAATATGAATGACAAACCGGGCATAGGACCTAGCGACAGAGCAAATCATTTACGATGATACGCAGGTAAGTTAAGTAATATCTTTAAACTCACAGCCAGCATTACAATACGACGCGCTATTTCACTCTGTATGATAAGAGACCCAGGCTTTCCGGAAGATTATCATCGTGCCACATTGGTCTGGTTATAATGTTCCAAGATAATCACTACCAACATCCCCGCACCTCAACTCACGAAAGAGGCCGATTGAGTTGATTACGTACGGATCCATCTTATTTTCCTGATGACATGTATATATCTGCACCAGCACAGGGTGGAAAGAGTAAGATACACGGAGAGAGGAATTTCATGAAGGACAAAAAAACTAGAATTCAATGCTTATCACACATAGGGAAATCCTGAAATTATATGGAACGGACACCAAAGTACGTAGAACCGTGCTAGCTACAAATCAAACCAATTCTGACGGATATGTATCGATGTCCTTAACGTCACAGCCACACAAAAACATATGACATGCTCTTTTCGTTTGCACGATAAGCAGCTCACATTCCCAGATCAACGTACTACTGCCACATTGGTCTTTTACAATTGTAAAAGCAATTCTTTCAGTGCGCCAACATCCTCAATACCCCAGCTCACGGAGATTCCTAGTGAGTTAGATAACATTACGGAGCAATATTATTTTTGATGAAAGATCCCATTGCACAGCAGAAGATGAACGAATCAAGATAACGGACAAGAATTTCATGAAGGACAAAACATACATGAAACCTTATCAAAAAATAGGCAATCCCGAGATTACTATGAAATGGACAACCCGGCAGAGGGACTCTAGCGACAGAACAAATCAATTTCGATGGATACGCAGTAATATCTTTTAACCACAGCCACGCATACAATAAGACGCTGTATTTTAAATTCTGTATGTAAGTAGCCCAGGATTTCCGGGAAATATCAATCGTGCATGGGCCGGTAATAATTGTTCCAAGATCATCACTACCAACAGCCCCCGGGACCTCACTCACGAAAGAGCCTAGTGAATTTGATTACGTTACGGATCCACCTTATTTTCCTGATGACATTGATCCTATATGCACAGCCACAGGGTGGAAAAGAGTCAAGAACGGAGAGATGAGAATTTAAGAAGACAAAACATAGAATTCAACTGCTTATCACAAATAGGAAATCCTTAAATTATATGGGAATGGAAACAACAAGCCATGACGGTTAGACCGTAGTCTACAAATCACCCAATTCTGACGGTAGGATATCGATGTCCTTTAACGTCACAGCACATAAACAATATGACGCTGCTCTTTTTGTTTGCACGATAAGTAGCCCAGCATACAGATAAACGTCAATACTGCCAACAGTGGTCTCTTACACTTAAAAAGCGCTTGTTCCAGTGCGACCAACATCCTCAATACCTCAGCTCACCGTGATCTAGTGAGTTAGATAACATTACGGAGAATATTATTTTCTGATGACAAAGTAATACCATCTCACAGCAGAAGATGGAAACGAGTCAATATACCACGGAGAGAATTCATGAAGACAAAACATGCAATAAAGTGCTTATCAAAAATAGAAATCCTGAGATTACTATGAAATGGACAATCGGTGCGAGGGACTCTAGTGACAGAGCAAATCAATTACGATGGATACGCAGTATTATCTTTTAACTTAACAGCCAGCATTCAATACGACGCTGCTATTTTAATCTGTATGATAAGTAGCCCAGGATTTCCAGGAAAATATCAATCGTGCCACATTGGTCCTATTATAATTGTTCCAAGATCATCACTACCAACATCCCCCGGACCTCAACTCACGAAGGAGCCTAGTGCGTATGATTACGTTACGGATCCACCTTATTTTCCTGATGACATGTATCCTATCTGCACAGCACAGGATGGAAAGAGTAAAGATACACGGAGAGAATTTCATGAAGGACAAAACATAGAATTCAAATGCTTATCACCAATAGGAAATCCTGAAATTACTATGGAATGGACAACAACGTACGGTAGAACCGTAACTACAAATCAAACCAATTCTGACGGATATGTATAGATGTCCTTTAACGTCACAGCACATAAACAATATGACGCTGCTCTTTTTGTTTGTACGATAAGCAGCCCAGCATTCCCAGATAAACGTCAATACTGCCACATTGGTCCTCTTTCAATCTTAAAAGCTCTTGTTCCAGTGCGACCAACATCCTCAATACCTCAGTTCACAGAGATTCCTAGTGAGTTAGATAACATTACGGAGCCATATTATTTTCCTGATGACAGGTATCCCATCTGCACAGCAGAAGATAGAACGAGTCAAGATACAGGGAGGGAATTTCGTGAAGGACAAAACCTACAATTAAAATGCTTATCAAAAATAGGAAATCCTGAGATTTCTATGAAATGGACAACCGGTGCAGAGACTCTAGTGACAGAACAAATCAATTCCGATGGATACGCAGTATTATCTTTTAACTTCACAGCCAGCATACAATACGACGCTGTTATTTTAATCTGTATGATAAGTAGTCCAGAATTTCCGGGAAAATATCAATCGTGCCACATTGGTCCTATTATAATTGTTCCAAAATCATCACTACCAACATCCCCCGGACCTCAACTCACGAAAGAGCCTAGTGAGTTTGATTACGTTACGGATCCACCTTATTTTCCTGATGACATGTATCCTATCTGCACAGCACAGGATGGAAAGAGTCAAGATACACAGAGAGAATTTCATGATGGAGAAAACATAGAATTCAAATGCTTATCACAAATAGGAAACCTGAAATTACTATGGAATGGACAACAACGTACGGTAGAACCGTAGCTACAAATCAAACCAATTCTGAAGGATATGTATCGATGTCCTTTAACGTCACAGCACATAAACAATATGACGCTGCTCTTTTTGTTTGTACGATAAGCAGCCCAGCATTCCCACATAAACGTCAACACTGCCACATTGGTCCTCTTACAATCTTAAAAGCAATTCTTTCAGTGCGACAAACATCCTCAATACCTCAGCTCACGGAGATTCCTAGTGAGTTAGATAACATTACGGAGTCATATTATTTTCCTGATAACAAGTATCCCATCTGCACAGAAGAAGATGGAACGAGTCAATATACACGGAGAGAATTTCATGAAGGACAAAACATACAATTAAAATGCTTATCAAAAATAGGAAATCCTGAGATTACTATGAAATGGACAACCGATGCAGAGACCCTAGCCACAGAGCAAATCAATGCCGATGGATACGCAGTAATATCTTTTAACTTCACAGCCAGCATACAATACGACGCTGCTATTTTACTCTGTATGATAAGTAGCCCAGGATTTCCGGGAAAATTTCAATCGTGCCACATTGGTCCTATTATAATTGTTCCAAGATCATCACTACCAACATCCCCCGGACCTCAACTCACGAAAGAGCCTAGTAAGTTTGATTACGTTACGGATCCACCTTATTTTCCTGATGACATGTATCCTATCTGCACAGCACAGGGTGGAAAGAGTCAAGATACACGGAGAGAATTTCATGAAGGACAAAACATAGAATTCAAATGCTTATCACAAATAGGAAATCCTGAAATTACTATGGAATGGACAACAACGTACGGTAGAACCGTAGCTACAAATCAAACCAATTCTGACGGATATATATCGATGTCCTTTAACGTCACAGCACACAAACAATATGATAATATGCTTTTTGTTTGCACGATAAGCAGTCCAGTATTCCCATATAAACGTCAATACTGCCACATTGGCCCTCTTACAATTCTACAAGGACTTCTTCCATTGCGACCAACAACCTCAATACCTCAGCTCACAGAGATTCCTAGTGAGTCCGATTACATCACTAAGCCGTTTTATTTTCCAGATGACATGTATCCTATCTGCACTGTAAAACAAGGTGGAGCAAATCAAAGTGCATGGACAGAAGTTCAAGAAGGGAAAAATATAACACTTGAATGCATATCACAATTAGGAAATCCTGAGATAACTATGACGTGGTCATCAGTGGGAAGCACCGATTCTATAGTGACACAACAAATAAATTCAGACAGATATTTTTCTCTTTCATTTAACCTCATGGTATATAAACAACATCATGACACAATATTTCTTTGCACCATAAGCAGCTCAAAATTCCCTGAAAAACGACGAAGTTGCCACATTGGTCCAATTAAAGTTTCGGCACCAGCATCTCTAATCCCCCAATCCAAGGAAATTGACGTTGTATTGAATTACGTTACGGAATCCGTTTATTTTCCCGGGGATCCTTATCCTATCTGCACAACACACGGTGGGTTAAGGAGACCTACCGGGGTAGAGCTTCAAAAAGGACAAAATGTACGACTCGAGTGCTTATCACAAATAGGGAATCCTGCGATAGTTATGAAATGGACATTAACTGGTATCACCGGTTCTATACTGACAGAACAATTGAATGCAGAGGGATATGCCTCAATATCCTTTAACTTTACAGCTCATAATCACTATCACGACGCAAATTTTCTTTGCATAATAAGCAGCCCAGCGTTTCCGAGCAAACGACAAAGCTGTCGAATTGGCCCCATAAAAGTTGTAGACAAACATTCCCTGACATCAACAAATCCCTAAAGAGCACTGACCACGAAAATTCTAATCAAAACATTATGGAGCTTTCGATTTGCACGACGGATGATTCTATAGGATGGTAAAATGACACATTGAGTAATTTGCGCGTGCACCAATGTTGTTATTCGTCGGTCCTTTTTAAAGGAATTTTTATTCATGTATGTTTTATTGTAATTGTCTATAGTCCTGTGGAAAGAGGATGTTGGGTTGTACCCAACATCGTGCAGGCTATAAAACTAATCAGTCTATCGTTGGCCTCCAAAGTTACAGGAAGGTAAATTATAGGTGAGTGACCCGATCGACAAAGTCGCCCCATCCCCCTCCCTTTATGCCATCAGAAGTAAGATCCGAAGAAAGTTCATATTTTTCTCACTACCCCAGTGAAATTTAAGGCCCAGAAAATGTTTCCTTTGATTTAATGAAGAAAACGTCTCCAAATGTGGTCATGGGCCATTCTTCGGGATGTCACACACGTGACCGAACTTTATTTACCTCCCATGACAAAACAATCAGTCTAGCAAAAGTGGACACATTATTTTTGGTTTGGTTTGGACAAAATCTAACCATAAATAATGTTTCCACTTTCGCTAGATTATTTGTTTTGCCATGGGAGGCAAATAAAGTTCGGTCACGTGTGACATCCTGAAGAATGGCCCTCGACCACATTAATTAACACACACACATTGACCTATGAATGTGCCAATTTAGTACACACTTTTGTTTCTACTATTTAAATGGCTGGACCGATTTAACTCAAAATTTGTAATCGGATATTTTTGGTGATATCCTTCCATGTGGGGGAGAAAAAATGAATTGCCAAATCGGACCACGATCGGGTCACCCACCTTTAAAGGGACATAATGGCATGAAAAAAAAATGACATAATGAAAAGGACCGTTACTGAGTTTGAAAACAATTTGCAATGGATGTTTACATTCTGTAAAAACAGTAAAAGCAGGAAAAGTTCCAGGGGGAGATGGCAGTTTGTGGCAATTTCTGGAACAAGGATGCTGACATGTTGTCATCAGCTCACAGACCATTGCTATTGTATATTGTGCTAATCCCGGCTAATCCATCTTTCACTTGCCAGATCAATATCTTACTACAATGCCTGAATCCCGGTCTGAATGCTTTTGAATTGTGTCGCAAAACATGCTAGCTACACTGTAAATTCTGTCAGGGATGTGAACACCTTGCTTTTCTGTTCCAGAAATTGCCACAAACCGCCCCCCCCCCCCCATGCCATTATGTCCCTTTAATCAAAAAAAAAAAAAAAAAAAAAAAATTTATAGCTATAAGATTAAACTTGTAAAAACATCCGGGGTTTTAACAGCTGACATAATATACCTTATAAATGTTTTCACATGGTGTATTTATGTACTGTACATCCTCTTTGTTAGTATAACCCCAAAATGACCTCGCGTTTTTCATAAGCCTATAGGCCCTACTTTCTGTTTACGAGGAAACACGACTGGGAATTGAAACCGCCATTGAACCTGTCGGAAAGCGCTGAAGTCATGAGGGGTTTTCAACTGTGCTGGCAAAATGTTATTTAGTCTGACAGAATAAAGAGCATATGGATTTTCCATTCTACAAACATGACTACAAACGACAATATCAAATCAACCCGAAAGAATGTCTACCTATTCTTATTGTTTGGAAGTATTTGTTATGCAGCTAGATCAGACCAAATAGGTGATTTTCAATCGCGTACGCATGGCCGTAGCTCGGGCCGTAGTCATATTATATCAAAGCGTTCAAGTTATGCTACTCTTTTCATAGAGGGAGAGAATATCGATAACGCACAAGAGGGAGAGAGTGTGACATTACACTGTATTATAGACGTGAAAAATCTGCGCGACGTTAGTTGGGACTTCGATTCGACCATCCTTTCGAACAACGAAACAATTTATGCAGCCGACAGTTCACGATATTCTATCGTGCGGACTTACAATCCTCCAAGTATAACGACATACACTCTCAGCATCAACAGCATTAAAAGAACTGATACCGGGGAATATACCTGTTATGCTAGGTATGGTAGCATTGACGTTGCAAGTCAGTACCTATCTTCCGCCTCTTTAAATGTCACGATTGCGTATTTCCCAGATATCAGATATCCCTTTTGTTCAGCAAGTGGCGGTATAAACAGGGACACCTGGCTAATAGGACAGAAGATTACAGTTGAATGTCTATCAGAAACCGGATATCCAGAGGTAACATTGGAGTGGAGGCTGTCGTTGTCTCCATTCACGTCTCATGTGCAATCTGTGCAAACCCACTCTGATGGAGGGAATACATCGGTTTCATTCGAGCTCACGGCTGAGAAAATACACAACATGGTTATGTTTACTTGTAACATGAGCAGCACAGGATTCCCAGACATGTATCGACTCTGCACCGTCGGTCCAATCACTGTACTTGAGCAAACTACCAAAATACCTACAACGTCACCAAATGGATATTCATCCCAAGCAACATCTTCTTCAACAGATCTCACGAGTCAAATGAGAACAGTGACCGGTGCTAATCCAGAATGCGTTATTGACAAATTCCCAACTTCTGCAATCGGACCAAGAACGAAATATTTGATATCCTGCAGTGCAGACTTGTCAAGAGGACCTTTACAACGGAAAGATTCCCTTACACTGAAGTGGTTTTCAAACACCTGCAATGAACTATCGAATCAACAGACAGATGTAAGAGGTGCAATTTACACAAATCAAATAGAGGTAGAAAAAACCGATAGATACAAAATGTACATGTGCACGATGACGATCAACGATTCATCCGATCACTATGAAAGATCGTGTTCTGTCAATGTCGAACTCGGTGTGGAACCGGATGAGACACTCGCTACCACACCCGGTGTGACACCTTATACCACACCCGGTAAGACACCCGATAAATGTACACTTGCTTCCTTGGCCTTGCACCACCTATTACTTATTGCACTACTAGTTCTTGTTGCTCTTATCAGTATAACAATCAACGTACTTTTGGGGCGATCCCTCTTGAAAACAAAGAGATGCGTCCGATTCCAAAAGCAGAATAGACCGACTTGCAAAAACGATGACGAAATGTACATGGGGTTGCAACCACGAGATAAAGTTGATGCTTCTTATATGCAAGTGCAAACACCTACAAAGTCACGAACAACTGAAGATCGTGAGATTCATGAATACGAAGATGTTATCAATGTATTGACAAGCAAGTCTCCGAGATGAACAGGTCGTTTTTTGTCTTCTTAATAATGTATACTGAATAAGAAAGCAAGCGTTAATACTAAAATCAGCGAGTGTTAAAGTAATACTGTTAGTGTTCCAAAAAGACCAAAACAAATGAAAATATTCAACACTCTTTGTTTTAACATCATTGGAGTAAATGTTATGCATGTGTTTGAACATCCTGAGATGAATTTTGACACTTTTTGATGTGGATTAAAGAGGATGTAGACCCGTATGCAACATGGGACTACATCCTTTTCTCCGTCATGAGGACCGCGGCCATAATCCTCACTCCTTAAGCCCGTCAATCAGTGTTGGAGAAAAAACGTAACTCAAACATCCAAAGTGCCCCCTCTGGCTAGACATTAACATCTTTAGAAACATATATCGAATCGTATTCGAGTTCAAGTAAATGCTATAGGATTATGAAACGATAATTCTGTTTGAGGTTCGTGACATGATTCAGCGTGATACCGTTTGCTATAGACCAGTTAACAGCAATATTTGTAAACATGTTAGGGCCTGGTATCTTGAAATAGGTCGGCTTCACTGGGCAATTGTATCTGTTAAAGTTTTAATACTATGGGCCATAACGATTCACAGGAATGGATTCGCAGGCAACAAAAGAAGTGACACAGGATGTTAACTGGTCTATACAGAGTGTATCAACAACAAAAAATTGTGCATGAAGAAACACAAAATTTGACCCTGATCTGTTAATTCAAATGTGACGCAGTTGATGTTTTCATAATCTGCACATTTTCTACTTTCTATGCTGAAAAAATGAAGGATGAAGGACTTTTGTGAAGAAATGGGATAGATATAAAAGATTTTCGCGGCCGATCTATTTTGCCCCATTCCAAAGGGATTTACACAGTTAGTAAGCTGGGTTTTCAGTTCCATCGTTTTGTGTGAATATGTGACAAATCATTCTGATCTTTGCTTCACATAAGAATTGCAGATAACCAGATTCCGTGAATTCGATGATAACCAGTGCATGAAGTCTATTAAATTAATTGTATCGGATTATTAATTTTAACATGGTAACCATTCAAAAAGTCAATTATCACCTGGTCCAGATAGTGAAAACAAGATCCCTTTTCAATGACTTTATTCTCTCTATTTTAGCTTCAAGTCCATTGTCATAAGCTGGAATAACTTTCAAGACAATTCTTCCAATTCAAATTTATAAATAGATGTTGAAAGAAGACTTCATTGAACCAAACAAACAGACATAATTTTTGGCCAAGGTAAAAGAAGCCCATTTATACATAACGTTTATAAAGTTTTGAAACTGAACTGAATGACTTTGTGGACTGAGTAAGAACAATATCAAAGTGTCTTTAGTTATATTTGTGCAATATTGCTATGCAAAAAACTCTTATCCAAAATGCTTTATCTGTTTCAAATTTGTTTTAAAACCTGTCATTGGTCAATGAAAGTTTCATCTGATCAAGTTGATTTTGTGCAATATATTTATGCAAAAAACTCTCATCCAAAATCTGTTTTAAATCTGTTTAAACATGCTGTTGATCAATGAAAGTTTTTTTTTTGATCCATTTCCTTTTGTGCAATATTTTATGCAAATTTCAATTGTTGAAAAAAAACTTATAGGCTTTATATTATTATTGCTTTGAAAAGAAAAAAAAATGTTTTGTAATTACTTTTACCATGCCAGTGCCACAATAAACCGCTTTTAGGAGGTATATCATTGACAATATGAGCGAGGTATCTGTTCATTTACACAAAATGTGGTTTTACTGTGTAAACTCCATTGGAATGGGAGAAAAATGGGAAGGTGTATATGCAAAACCTTTCATATCTTCTTCATTTTTTTCAAGCAATTTATTTCATTTTTTTTCAGAATATGCAGTGTAAAGAATCACTATCACGATTATGTCAGAAAATTTACGATCGAATGAACATATCGAGGTCAGGGTCAGAAATATTCCATGCACATTTTTTATGATACACACTGTGCAACGGGGAGATAAGACGTCATACTATGTCATTACACCTCATAAATATTCATGAACTAATCATGCCAATTCATTGGCCGACAGCACTATTATGCCACAACGTTATCTCCAGTGGTTTCGGGGAAATACGCACGCTTGATATTTTCTCTCGGTACTAGCTCACCATCCCTTTCTTCGGGTTCGAGTTGATAGGCTCAAAGCCAGTGACCTCAGGAAAAATCCCGAAAATAGTGTGCCTATCCCCTCTAACTTGACAATTCAATGTAAAGGATACGATAATGCGCTACCGGTGTGATAATCACTGAGATTAGAATCCGATACAAA
>JAMKCH010031765.1:0-26156 GCA_023653785.1 Ophioderma brevispina | reverse complement strand
CATCCCCATTTGGCTTTGTTCTTCCACTTTTCTTTTCCTTTCTTCTTCCACTTTTCTTTTCCTTTCTTCTTCTCCCAGTGTTTCTCCCTTTCTCTTCCCAATTTTTCCTCTTTGTCATTCACATTTATGGGGAGGGGGCACCTGCCACAGTGGGAAATGATAGGATGACAAACAAACAGACAAATAAAGCTTGTGTAACTGGTGCCTATAGTCTTTCTGTGATCATATGCCCCTGTTTTACTGTTTACTATAACTTTTATTTTGTGTACATCAGATGATAGCATGGAAACTGTGACAGAACTGCAGGCTGAACCAGTAAGTGAAGAGCCACCAACAGGCAGAGGTAGGCCCCTATGGCTGTTGTGTTGAATTTATAAATATGACCCACAATGTGGCCATTATGTTATTGTTACATAATCGTTTACAGCCCATTAAAGGTCCATGGACACGGCTGAGTAGACATTTCTTAAATTTTCGTACCTCAACAGTATCCTGATCATATCGCAACACAGATTTTTAAAAGTGAACATCGGGAAAGTGTTAAATTTCAAGGATAAATATACCCAAACTGACAGGGCCTTCTTTTTTCGCGAACGCGTATCAAGATGCTGGTGTTGGATTTGACCCCATTAATAACGTCAGAGTAACAAGTTGTAAACAAAGCTCACATCGTGACACATGCACAGTGCCGTGCATAACAGCAGGACCAATAGGACATCGACACGATGCATGACTTCATGACACATTGCATGACGACAAAAAAAACGTGATCTATAGCTATTATTTATCATTATTTAAACAATTATTAAATCAATTCAAATTTTGAAAATTTACTGTGTGAAACACCTGGGGCGACGAAGTCTGGTCTTGTTAAGCGGACGAACAAAACCCACTCCAGGTATCTCTCCTTGTCGGTTTCTTTGTCTGGGAACTTGAATAAAGCTATTCTGTTCTGATTCTCCTTGTCGGTACGGTCACCGCTGGTGCAGCTGTCGACAATACAGCGCATTATTATCGTAATTTTAAGGCACCAATCAAGAAAATTATGCATATAAATACACACGTTGAAACGCATATACCGGGCGAGAAAGTCAACTGTGTACGTAATGCCAGAAAACTTGGCCACTCGCACGTCCCTTCCACTATACCATCGTGAACGCATATCACAGTATTTGTTACTCTCGGACGTCACTACTTCCCCTCCCAAACTTTTCCCGGGTCATCGCTGCCAGCGCGATATCACTTTTTTCGTTTTGGAATTTAAAAAAAACTTCCAAGCTTGAAACAAAACACATGATTTAGCCCAATTTTTAATCCAACATAACGGTTTCTCAATTACTGCTTCATGCAGATTTTACATTGATATACCAATACATACTGAAATGAAACGGCATTTTTATGTATTATAAGTACGTTTAAAAAGCGTGTCCATGGACCTCTAGGGGTATAATTACTTCTCTTGGTTGGTTGTTTTATCTTCATTGAATGAGTGTTGAGTGTGAGATCAGATATCTGATCCAGCCAGTCAATTTCGAGAAGAGTAGGGTGGTAACTCCTGAGTGTCCCAAGCCGTCCTGGTCAGTTTCGAGGGCTACCCCTAGTAGAGTGGTTAACTACTGTTGTATATACCTCTGAGGTCTTGGTCCTGTATATTGTTATAAATGAAAATAAATAAATAAGCTTTATTATATAGTTCATACTCAAACATTTGGGTATAAGTTAGCTTACAATAATTTGTTTCTTTTTTAGAAGCCGGTTCACCCAGATCAGGTTCATTGCCGATGTATAAAATGTGTGATGTACCTCGAGGTGTTTGTTTGATTGTCAACAACATGGACTTCAGTCAAGCAAGAGAACAGGGACACAAACTGCTTGGTGACCGTGAGGGATCTGATGTTGATAGCAGTAAGAAGAATTACTAGGTGGTCAAGCACCTGTATATAAAGGAATTATTAACAAATGTGGAGAAATATGACAAGATGATAACATCTTTTCTGATTTGGAATCTAATCACTATTAACCCCTTATAGACTTTATGATTTATGATTAACTTCAAATTTCATTTAAAGACTCAACTTATCAACATTTACTTGACTCCTCATTTAGGGAAAGGGTCACATTTCAGGCGCCAATACAGTTTTGGCTCTGAAATTGTCTGTTACACCTACAGTTCATTTAGTGGTGTGGTTCTTGAAGGGACAGGAACAGGCCTGTAACCAGGACCTTTTTTTTCAAAAGTGGACTTTTTTCTCAAAATTTGCCAAAAAAGAGGGTGGATTTGGCAAAAGTTGACCTTTTTAAAGACAAAATAGCATAACCCCAGCCCATTTTAGGACTCGTTCCACTCGCAAAATAATTTTTAAAACATTTTGAGCCATTCTTAAGGGGTTTTTGGGGGCTTTTTGGAATTTGGGGGTGCCCGTCCCCTACCCCCCCCCCCCCCCCCTTTTTTTTTTTTTTTTTTTTTCAGAAATGAGTAAAAACTGGTCCAAATCAATGTTCTTATTTTTTTGCTATCTGCTGAAGATAGCACATTTTGTGAAAGAAAAGAACCGGTTCAAAAGGATGGGAGAGGAAGCACTACAAAAGACCCAATTTGGTTTTACAACTCAGAAGTCAGAGTATGTAATTCACATGAAATTAGCAAATGCTATCAAAAATGGCATAAAAAAACACCCAATTTACATGAAACAGGTGCTATTAAAAAGAAATCCACCCAATTCACATCCATTGGGTGGAGCAGAAGAGAGAGACCTAAAGAGCACCCAATTCAATTAAATTTGGGTGTATTTTATCCAAAATGGCATAAAAAGCACCCAATTATGCAATTTTGAGTGATTTTGGTTAATATGAACACATCCATGAATTAGAATAGAATTCTAATCAATCAATCACATCATGGATGGAACTGTGTGCCATATGGTTATGGACAACAGTGCACATATTACCCCATATTACACATCTCATTGCCCCAGTGAAATTTAAGGCCTGGGGAAATGTTGGGTTTTGATGTTATGAATAGAAATTTTCCCCAAATGCAAAATGATAAAAAAGGTAAAATTGGGGGGGGGGGGGAGATACTGGATGATTAAAAGGTGCTAGATGATAAAGGTCCAAAATCTAGAGAAAAATTGACAAGAATGTCCACTTTTTGGCAAAAAGGACTATTTTTATGGGGTTAGGACCACTTTTACAAAAAAGTCCATATTTCATGTCCTGCACCCCCATAAATCATGCACTACAGAAGTACGAAATTGTGTGTTATTACATAAAGACGTCATATTTGGCTTATTCACTTCCTGACGTAGGTTGAAACTTTCCATTTTATCAGGGCCGTACGCGGATTTATTGTGGGGGGTGCGGGGGGGGACTTATAAAAGTGGACCTTTTTTTAGAAAAAAGTGGACTTTTTGGTAAAAGTAGACCTAACCCTCCCTAAAATGGTCCTTTCTTTTTGGACTTTTTGAACCATTTTATCACCAAAAAGTGGACCTTTTTGCCCCTTTTGCGGATTTTGTTGGGGTGCGCCCCCCTGCATACGGGCCTGCATTTTACATTTATGATGCCATGAAATAGCCAAATATTACAGTTTAAGTTAACTTTAACAAGCTTTAATGTCCATTTTCAATACGGAATATTAATATTATTTAATGACATATCAAGTGAGAGACATATGGGCATAAAGCTAAATATTGGGATAAAATAACTGAGTGTGGCTTAAAAACAAAAGAAATTTATTTAGTGACTATTTATTTCTCTTCATATAATAACATGATTTTGTTGTTTTTGTATGTGTATTCAGAGAACTTCAAGATATCTTACCAATTCAAGTTGAAGTAAGAATCAAGACCAACCTGAGTTCAGAAGCAATGATCGAGTGTTTGGACGAAATCAGTCGTCAAGACCACACTTCTGCAAATGCCTTCGTCTGTTGTATCCTCCATCTGTAAATGGGCAGCTGGCTGGATGTGAGGGAAAGTATTGTGCAATCAAGGTTTCGTACAAATCACCAAAGGAAGAATTCCATACTCAGAAGGAAACCAAAGATATTTTTCATCCAGGCTTGCCAGGGTACAGACTCAGAAGAGCAAGACCTTCAAGATAATTTGGTATGAGGCCATCTGCTGGGTAAGTGGAGCGTTAAACTACCGTGCCAGCAGATGACTTTCTGATTTGTACGCCTCAATATGTGCGTGATCCCACAAACTTCACAGCGTCCTCTGGTATGTGAATGTGCTAGTGGATATGCTGAATCAACTTCATGAGGAAGAACAACCTGACAAAGATAAGGAAGAGGAACAGTAAACTGGACAAAGGAGACTGTAATGTCACGAGGGAATTCACATGCATTAAGTACAGTACTTCTTCGTAAAAGCCTACTTTACCATGATGGGAATCTGCACAAAAAAGTAAGAATTTATTTTGATATTTATGCATGTATGTATTTCTAAATCTAGGATTATGGAGATTTTTTTTGCTAGATCAATGTCACCTACTCAGTGCAAAACTGAAGTAGAGAGAAAATAATGTTTGACAAAAATAAAAAGTGATGCAAATGTATGTGATGAAGGTACTGATTTGCGATGGTGGCCGCATTTAACTGTCATCTTCATTGGTATTTCATTGCTCTGAGTGATACTAATCTTCCCACATCTCTGGAACCATATAGTCCAATGAAGTGAAATTTTCAGCAAAATGGAGCCCAGATAATATGGAATGTCATAAATAAATAAATACATAAATAAATAAATTGTGGTCATTTATTTCAAGTACATAAAATGAACTTGAAAACTGAATTTGATTTTGCTTGACAATTAGATGACCACTTTGGCTTAAATTTGATCACATCGCCTATTTTGTATATAACTTTCATTTGTGAACATCAGATGATAGCATGGAAACTGTGACCGAACATGGCAGGCTAAACCAGCAAGTCAGAGGTGCCACCAACAGGCAGAGGTATGACTAATTGACTATTATGATTGTTGTTTTAATTTTTAAGTATGACCCAATGTGGTAATTGTTTAATTGGTACATAATCATGTACATCCCATGAATAGGTATCAATGACATTCTCTCTGGTTGTGTAAGTCATTGAATGAGAAGCACCTGAGGGGACTTCCAATTGGCAGCACCGGGGGGGGGGGGGGGGCATTGCTTCCCGCCAATTTTTTCTTCTCCCCCCCAGTTTTTCCCCTGGCTGAAAGAAAAATGGATATTTGGTGGAAAAATCAGCAATTTGGGGTCAAAATTTTAGGGGCCAAAACTCCATTTTATAAACCTCCCCAAATTTCAATTTTACCCTCCCAAAACTTCAGAACCAAAATTTAAAAAATTGGTTTATGGATATTACATGCAAACCCTCATTTGTGTATGAGTGGGCTTCAAAGGTCACATATCAAGGCAAATGTCATATGAGGCTCTCATTTACAAACTGCGATCAGCAGGCACTGTAACCTGATTTGTGGATTTTTATAACACACAGGTCAGAAACTATTAAAATTTTTGAAATTTTTCAGACAAACCAATCAAAAAGCATCACTCAAGCTACGTGTGTAAACTAGATTCCAATCGGTGGCACCCTTATATGCCAGAAAAATTGGAGCAAGGTCGGAAGTTCCAAAGGGGGCTCTTCCAAAGATAATCCCTGTGATCACATGTCCTGTTCATTACATCAAGATCTAAGGATCGATCCCTCCTATTGATGCTGATCATATGATGATAACACCTATCATTTGCTGTGGACCTAAGGGAGTTGAATTCAACAAACCAGCTACACTAACACTTCCTCACTCAGTCTCAAGCTTCAAGGGCATTGATTTTGAAACTTGTGATGGGAAAGACATCCATTTGTGGTTCAAATCAAGAAAAGGTATGTGAAAAATACATTGACCTGCTCCAGTTCAACAAGAATAGATTAAATAACATTTCAAAGATATTAAATAATGAGTGCTCCCAAAAGTCATCAACAAGCATTAAAAAAGGTTTAACTGATCATAGTATATGTGGCATGCTAACAGACACATGCATACTGCTTTACAAGGTTGGTAGATTTCAACATTTCTGGTATTAGCTATATTAGTTATGCATATTCACCACAAATTCATGTTCATGTATGCTCAATAAATTATTAACCCAACAGAGAAATGGCGGCAACTACCCTCCAAGATTCCAGAAGGCAAGACACCATTTTTTGGTTTGAAAGCATTACTCATACTGTGAGAGTGGGAAGTGAAGACTTCTGCAATTTGGTTATACTGCATCCAGCCACAAACATGAAGATTCTGATGTTTTTTTATACAGCCTAGCAAGATTGTACCAGAGACAAGACATGTGTATGTCTCTGGCATATGTGTGCAAGAAAAGTCTCAATGAAAAGTAAGTGTAATTCTTCAGGACTTCAAATAGGAATTTTGTCCTTGTGTGGTGGCACCAGGTCTACCCCTCTGGCCAGAAGAAAAATGACAGGATTTTTTTTTTTTAATTTTTGCAAATTTGGGCAAATATCAGCAACTTTTGGGCCAAAATTTGGAGTTTCCCTCCAGAATTTCACTTTCCCCCCCCCCCCCCATTTACTTTGCCCCCCACATTTCTCCCCAAGAAAATGAAAAGTCTGGTGCTGCCATGGGTCCTGGTTGAGTGTTTGCTAACACAGCAAGATTCTTTACAAGTTTGGTTCATATAAGAGGGATTTGTGTTGTCTAATTTAGGCCATAGCAGGGGATAGTGACTTTGTGTGTAACCTGTGCAAATGAATTATAGTCAGGCCCGTACACATGGGGGTGCGGGGGTTTGGTCGCACCTCCCCCCCCCCCCCCAAATTCCACACAAGGGAAAAAAGGTCCACCTTTGTCTGAATTTTTTGCATAAAAAATGGTCCCACAATTTAGAGAAATTTGACAATAAGGTCCACTTTTTTGCTGGGGATGTTCAAAAATTCCATATAAGGACAATTTAGGGGGGCTAGGTCCGCTTTAAAACCAAAACAGGTCCACTTACAACCCAAAAAAATTCACTTTTTCGAAGTCCCGCACCCCCTTCCAAAAAATCCTCGTACGGGCCCTGATATAGTAGTTTACATTGACTGTGGTGGATTCAGAATTAGTAAAAGCATGGGGCACAAGGAGAGTGAATATTGCATGTTATCCGATGAGCAGTTGAGTATCTTCTCCGGATACACACACATGACTGCAACAGGGCTTGAACTCATTTTTTACAATGTTCTTAAGACATGAGTCCTGCACTTATCCGTTGCGCCACATGTGCATATCTCCATAACCTTTGGGTCATAAGGGATTAAGAGGCAAAAGGTCATTTAGGGGTCATTAGGTCAGTAACCTCCCTATTCCTTGAAGTTAGTGATCAATTTGGCACTGTTAACAATGGAACAAGTTTGCAGACAAACATTGTATTTGTAACAACAGGTAAATAAGTGGCTTGCCTTACCAAAGAGATTGCTGCTTTATCCTGCCTTGAGAGTTAGCAATCTCACCGCGTTTTCTCTATCATGTTCTCCTCTTTGGTATACCTCAGTGGTCTTGTCACCATTCAAATGAAAACATTTTTGAGATACTTTTTCAAAAACAGTATCCAAAACATTTACTACACAACATAAACAACAGGTTCCGATACTCCGCCCTGGATATTCCACAGTTAAGGTGATTTATTGTAGTCGAATTAGGAATCTAACTGATTCTTCTTGTGTAATGTTTTGGAACAATTCAGGCTACTAGCTATTGTCTGCTCCCAGCATCTTTCTGAAATATCAGGCTCCGACCTCCAATTAATCTGGTGTTGATTGAAAATATTCATTCGTCTTGGTTTAAATGCATTAGTTTCAGTCAACATTGGTGTAAAGGTAATCAGCTCATTTGTAATGATTTACGTAATTAAAAAACATTATTAACTGAGCCTAATTACCTTTCCAATGTTAACTGTTTCCCACCCCACATCGTGAATATTTTGCACTCCGTATCTTTTGTGGGGCCAACACAAAAATCGGAAGATTTGTAAAGGATGCTGGAAGTGACCTGGTGTCCATGCTGGTCCTATTGTTTTTTATTTTAGGGGTATTGGTATTTGGGAGCATTCCAAATCTCATGAAAGGTAAGGCATCTGTTTTCAGAGTCACATTGAAAGGTCAGCAAACCTCATTATATGATTTACCAAACATCATTGTTTTTATTACTAATTTTCCCATTGAAATTATTGAGTATTGTTGTTTAAAGTAATTTGATTCAACTTAGATGCATTTGCATTCCTAAAAATAGAATTTTCAGTATCCACTGACAGTGTCAGTGTCTACAATGGATTGTTTTATCTGCTAGTGATTAAGTTAAGAAAAGGGCGCAATGCTTCTTAATGTGGTGCCAGAGAGAATATATTCAAGGTTCGAGCAAATCGCAAAGAATGTGCAATCACATTAAAGAAATCTTTCCGATACAAGGTTTGGATACCCCCATCAGAAGCCAAGGGATAGTGTTATGTCAACGTACAGGTTCTGAAGCTAAGGGAGTCTAACTTTAGACCTGAGTTTTAAACCAGGGTTTATAGTCCATGAGAATTTTATCATCGGTTACATTTAACTTTGCATTATTTTAAAGGAAAAAAGGTCCCATCATGTATGACCACGCTCTAGGTAGGACTAACCCTGTGAAACTCGGTTGTAAAGTTAGACTCCCTTCCTGAATAAAACCAGCCTACACTCTAGATATTTTTGTATATTTACATGCACTGTGGTATTAAATACTTTAATTTTTCAGTTTAGGTGGCTATTGTTTGTTGCTGTTACACCGACATTTTTTTTTTTTTCATTTTTTTTAAAATAATCTTGAAAGACACTGCAACAAATTTTACCAATACAACCCCCTTCAATGTGTGGCCATGGTCATGCAATAGCGTTCAACCAAACTCGTCACCATACATATTTTAGTACAATTGAAGAAAGGGTTCATCTTCATGTACGACTCATGGATTACCTTCAATGAAATCGTTCTATAAGAGGATCACAGGATTGTACAGCTTTGTTCCTTAAATTTCTTACTCGAGTCAACGCATGCATATCTTACCCAGGACACACCAGAAATGCCAGAGCTCGCCCATTTCAAGAAAACTGCGCCCCCCGTTGTTTTTAAACGGTTTTTTTAGAATGCCTTAACCAAGTTAAATTACACCTGAAAGTGAATAAGCTGAAAATTGCTTTTTATGTAATAATAAAATGTAGTATTTTCTGTCAAGAATGACAGCAATCAAAGGGCTTGACCTCTGAGATCAAAGTGTTCAATTCTTAATTGTGTGGTTTCTTTTGAAAACCTGTGAACTGTTCTCATAGGTATTAGCTTTCATTTGTACCCAATCATGCAAATTTAAAGAAATTTTGTAGCATGAAATCTTATATCTCTTTGTAACCACAAAGATAATGACTTCACTTACAATGGGGTCTCTTAAAGAGCCTCATTGAAATTTGTCTATGGCATTTTTATTAGTTTTTCTACAATCCAAATTAGGCCTTTTCTCACCGCTAATAGTGTTTTTACAATTTTTCTATCTCCTATATTAAATTGCACAAGAGATTTTGCATATGGTGCCCCAGAAAAAGTAAAACCGTGATTTGCCCTGAATGTAAAGCTTTCTTCAAAAATATCCCCATATTAAAGGATTTATCTAAGAATTCTTTCTTTGTTACACACATTGTGAAAGTTTTAATTTTGTATTGGACTTGGAGCAAATATACAATTCCAGCACTATGTTTTATTTTGAAATAAACAAATCAAAGTCATTCTGTTTTCACTTTGAAAGACATTCGTGTGCCAAACTATATCCAGAAAAGAAATCTATGAAATCACTACATATGACACAATAATGATGCCTTGAAATACTTGTGTACCATTAGAACAGCATTTTATGGGTGATCCTTACACCTTGAGTTTATTTCCAAAAAGATTGTTGATGTCTGATGGTGCATCTTGATGTTATGAGCACATCCATATTTGCAGTTCACACGCGTGGGACAGAAAATACAAATTAACAATTTTCTTCTCTTTTTCTTCATCCTAGATCACTTGCAACATAAGATTAAGGAAACATGACTAACCCTTTGGGGGATGAGGACCTGTGGAATCACAAAATGCTCCTTTACTTCCGTACTCTCATTCAATGTTTTGGCTTGAAACTACGAGGATATTATAATGCCAAAAAGATATTTGTCTTATATTCCTTTACAGAAAATAGCAACCATAAACTTAAGAATGGTGATGAAGGATCTAATTGTGAATTTGTTTCGAGAAACTTGTGAAAACCAACCCAGATAAATAATTGGACAATACAAAGGCAGAACAAGAAGAACAATGATCAAAATCCCCCACAGACTCGTACTTTGACATTGATCTGTGTCGGGACATAATGGTAATTAATGTTTCTGTTAATAAAATACACATCAATTGGTAAATGGAGGAATTGGGTGAGGATTACGTGGAGTTTATGATTTTGGTTAAATTTTTGCACTATTCATCACACGACTAGTACAAAAAAAAAATTCCTTTAAAAAGGAAGGGCGTGCAAAATAAAGAAATTTCCAATTGAAATGTATGAATTATGTTCTAGCCCCGGGTTATACTTACTGCTATACAGATTATATTCCACATAAAAACATGATTTTTCAGAGATGGGTGCGAGAGAAATAGATAATGTCTTATATAAATCAAGGCATTTACGTGTTGTATGTCTTTGTGTTCCTATTAGGTTACGTTTGGTCTATAACGTATGGGGTATATTGTTTAGCATACTAAACTTGTTAGACATGTGCCACATCTGATTTTTGACGATTTTTTTTCGATTTTCTGGTTGAGCAAATCACTGATAGTGCTTTTAATCAATTCATACAACTTTTCCACGTTTTTACAAAACAAAAATCGAAACTATTGTTAATAAAAGAAATATAGTAGGGTAGCTATGAATTGCCCTGACTGGTCTACAATCATCTTAACTGTACCCTTCGCAAATCATTTATATGGATAGTTCCTCTTTGCCTCGTCCCTTTCCTTTTTAAAAAGAAATTTTCTGAGAGCGGTGTCAGCATGTTTAACATCCGTATTCAATACACTCATATAACGTTACAGAACACTGTTAACACAGCAAGCCTCTTGAAAACATTTTCTGCAATTTCCGCTCACACCGTTGTATTTCTACTTTTATGTGAACATACTTTTTCTAAATACACTTTCAGTTTTTCTAAGGCCCTATCTGTATTGAGTAATATATAGCATAAACTAGAATAGATCAACGGAAATAAGCTGCGCGCCTTTCAGGACCTCAGAATAAGTACATCTTCCTTATGACGTACACACAACTATCCATAAACTATCACCATTTTTTGAGCATACAAAGAGCACGTCCTCGTCTGTTTCGCATACAAAAAAAAATCAGAAATAAGCCCTTACAGTGGAGTTGAATTCTTCGCTCCAACAGTTTTGGAATAAGAAGATTTTCTTGACAACTATACAAATTTCGGCAAGATTTCGTTTTTACGTGTTAATGACGACGTCTAAATTTTTGGGATTTCTTGGCCACCCTCCCCTGTCGCCAGGTTCTTGTTTGTGCATTACCGTCGTGTTTTTGGGTATAGCCGCTCACAACGGCAAGCAAGTGTGTATCACTGTGATCGCTTGGTATTTCTAGTCTTTTGAACCTTAATATCTCTTTTTCTGTACGTTCAGGTTTTCGTAGGCCTATCTATGAGTATATCCATATGACGTCAAATTACACCTCATTTCATAAGCTATGACACATGTACATTTTAGAGGATATACATGGCACGAATATTTTCTTGCAACACTGTATTTCAAAAGTATAGGTCAAAACCCAAACGAATAGAGCGGTAGCCCATCGGCTACCACGCCCAAAATCCAATGTTTCAGGAAATCCTGGATACTGGGTTCATTTGTTTTATGGAGCTTTCTATGATCTTTACCATTATACTGTTGAAAAATATATGGATTTCAAACGTGAAAGTACAGAGAAACGTATCATCCATTGACAATTATAATGTTTTTTAACCAACTAATACTAACAATACGACCATATTTAAATCTCTATTCTGTTAGTGGGGGTCATTTGTATTTAACATTTGTACTCATTTTTGGGGTGTTACAGTGTCTCAAAATTACCACCTGTAATTGCATCCCTTCCAAAATTTTTGTTTGAATTATATACCATCATATTTTAATGTATTGATAATTGTGTGTTTAATGGCCAAATAGATTGCCTCTACAAAAAACTCTGGAAACATAAAGAAACCATATTTCTGTTGTTTCGTCATAATGAAAATAATTCATCCCAATATTTAATAGATGTTGAGTGAAAGTACAAATTTTCTAATGTAACCAATTCCTAGTTTTTGATTGAGCAACATAGGGTAGCGTGTGTGGATAAGTTTTGCTGTCCCTCAAAGTATCACTAATTCATGAAACCTTTATAACTGGGGTCATATTCCAAGCTTATAGCTAATTTATTTTTTGTAGTAAACTATTACCTTACAGTAACACCTTATTTCTGTTTTCATTTAACAGACAATGTACAGCAAAGAGCATTGGTACCTCGACTTGACAAGCAGTGAAGTCCTCAGCCTCTTCCCACAAAGTCTTTGCACAAAACTGAAAGGTATTAAATAGTCACTGCTGGGAACTGGGCCAGGCCCACAGTGGATACAAATTCAGGCCTGACATTTTAAGCTATTTTAGAGGGTAGCATCACAAAATCAAATTTAATTTTCTGTATTGGAAAATCGACCAATCAGAGGTTACTATCAGCATTTCAGACCGTGCACAAAGTTTTGATGGCACTGATTATACCCCTACCAACGATTTATGAGAAATTTATATTTTTTCAGCCATTTACCTCAGTCTTCTGTAAATAAATTCTTTCAAGCACATTTATTCAAGGTAGCCCAATCAGTAACCATGTGCGGTATTAAATGTGACTGCTATTAGAGGGCCCTATGACATTACAAAATACATTATAAAATAAATTATTCATTTACAAGGCATAAAATCTTTGAAATAATATGATTCAAGGTTGATTCAGAGATTTTTAAAATACAAGACTTGTTTTGTGTATTAATTACAAATAGCCTACTAGAACTAAACATAGTCACATAAAATGCTCAATTCCAAAGTTTGCGTTTGCGATGAATCAAATTTTTCGTTTTCATGCAGTAAGCCTTTATGTATAGTATATGGGGAAATGTAATTGATATTTTGATTTAGTTTTTTTCATATACAAATTCTAATACAGAATTTCATGAAGATACTAAAAATCACAGGTTTCATTTTTAAAAAAATTTTAATTGTTTATTTTTAACAATAAACAATGTTTTAAAATATATACCAATATGTTTGGTTGCTCATAACATTTCCAAAAAGGAATAGTTTGCCATATCTACAACCTATTGCTTTAATACGGTAGGCTCAAGACAGTTTAAGGTCATATTTTACAAAATGGTTCGATTTTGTTGAAACTGGTTTTAAATTGTTCACAGGGTCATACTGAATAGAAATATATATATATTTATAGATTCTGTGTTTCCCATTTCAAAGTGAGACTTAACAGATATGGCTACTGATCTCCCATAAACCCTGTGGACCACGGCCATATTTGCCATTCTAAAATTATCATTAAACGTCATTGACTATGCAACCTGTATATTTTTGGCTTCTGTACAGTAAGATGAACAATTTGGCACCATTTCTAAAACAAACTGGTGAATCTGAAATATCCCCCAGTGTGACCTTGAACCTGTTTTGCCTTAAAGCTCGAACTATAACCCTCAGATAGGGCAAACTATACCTTTCTGAAATCCTTGAAAGGTACTGAACATAATGGTATACTTTAAAACACCTTTTGACCCTTTTTATATTTTGACCCCTGTATAAGCCTTGCCCCCTAGAATACATCCAAGAATACACTTTAAAAAATAACACCCATGATTTTTGGAATCCTCATGAAATTTTGATTTAGAAAAACCTTGGTTGCAAGATTGTATATGTAATTTTCACAAAAATATAGTTCCACATATTTACTAATAGTAGTGCCTTAGGATATTGTGTATAACAAAAAATCCAGATCCAGAATTTTGTAACTAAGTTGTGATTTTCTATATGAAGGACTTCGATTGAGCTTAGATATTTCACACAGTGATTAGTATATGGACAAGCATTATGTAGAAGCAAAAAGAAATAGATAAAAGACCATATGAAAAAAGATAATGTTATGAATCAAACATGGTATAAACAAAATACTGGTTAAAATGTATGTGGCAAGGGGAATGAATTTATTCAATTTGATTTTTATGTATGAGAACAATACCACGCATAATTAAGGAATCATCAGGGTCTGCAAAAAATCAATAAGCTTCCTATAATTTTCTAACACTTATTCAGATTTGTTCAGAAATTGTTTATAAGCTTTTGTAAATGGTTTTGCTAATTATATATTACTTGGGCATAATTACTTTTACCCTTCGCACCTATTCTGTATTGTGTGTTGGAATAAAATCACATGATATAAAGTAGGTGCAAAGGGTATAATGTAGTTATGCTTTAATTTAAATTTCATGATTTTTAAATTCAGGTATCCAACCAACATCCTCAGTTGTTGCAGAACCTGTCAACATTTTGCAACTGATTCCAAAGAAAGAGACTGCTCTAGGTAAAGTCAAGTTTTCTTCTGGCTTTATATGTTTTATTGCACAAGGCACCAGCATACCCAGCCGGGGTGCAGATCGAGGCAGCGTGCACACCCTGGTTTGCCAAAAATGATAAAAATCAGCCTATTATCAGGTCCCCCGCACCCCAACTGCACCCTGAGGTCCTCCAGACTTGAGTACGCCCCTGCAAGGCATCAACTTCCTATGCTGCTGTGCACAAAACTGTTGATTGCAAATGATGAAATTGTTCTTTTTCATCGCCATCATCGTTGTCCTCATCATCATCGTCATCCTCCTTCTCCTTCGACTTCTGTCGAGATCCGTGACACACTTTCTTTGCCAAATGTCTTTATCCATTACTGTTTCCACTTCATTCAATATGAAGCCAGTATCTCTGAATAGCATATCAGGGTAGCTTAGTGTTCTTCTTCTACCACTACTTGGACATGAAAAACTCCACAGAAGGTCTGACATAATTGTAGAGATTGGAGAAAAATCACCATAGATCTGATGTTTGGTTGAATGTATGCATCTTACTGTATGGTGCAGAAATGTGGGACTATGAAGAAACATCCTACCAAACATAAGATATATGGAAAAACATAATTAATAACATATGTTTTAAGTATAATTAATATAATTAGCAGGTACAGTATAATATTAGATGATGATTATGTCAAATGTATTGTAATTTGTAGTATGTGTGGTTATTTTATAGAAAAAGTGCAACAGATTGAACAGTGGAGAGAGTTACTTCATAGGATAGAAGTCAAAGACAGACTTTTACATATTTTAACAGAGAATATGCTGGATTCTTTTAGTGGTTTGCATTGGATGATAAACAACAGATACAGAATGCCTATAAGAATAAACCCCAACGTCATGCTGCGGAGGTGTTTCTCAACAAGATAACCAGATTAAGCAATGATGAATGGCACAGAGAACTCATTGTGGCCCTGGCAAATTCTGGTGCTATAGGATACTGTCAGTACCTTTGTGAAGAATACAAGAAGTGTTTTGTGGATCGACAGGCCTCAGAAAGACCAAATGGTATGAAAACATCAAAGCATTCCACTTGCCAATGATATTTTGGTATTGGGTCAGAGGTGTGGAGACAGGACATACCTAGGGCAGGAGCTAAGTAGCTAAAATATGTCCAAAATAGGCAATTTTGCATATATTCTTTAAAAAGCAAGGGGGTTCTCAAAGTCTCTCTCCTCTTGTGCCATGCTAGCTTTGCCTGAGTATGTTAAAGGGGCATTTCGTGATCCACAACCTCGTGCCCCTCTTACCTAAAAAAAGTTGAGATTTTTATATATCTAAACCATTTCTTAGAAACCATGTGTACCTAATCTTATGTGCAAATTCGGTCGTTTCTGTAAGAAATTCGCAATTTTGTATTTTCTGTACGTAAACGTCAAACTTTTAGGCTGGGGCCTATGGGACTGTGGGAAACAAGCAATTGCTCATAACCCAAAACTGCAAGATCGGAATCAACTCAAAATTTTTGAATACGCTTTTCTCAAGGATATTTAGTGAACAATGAATCAAATCAAATCAATCAAATTTATTTCATCTCAGCATCAAATATACAATCATATATAATTATGTACGATAAACAATAATGGTGATTTAGATGTGGACACTGCTAAATGCATAGCATGGCATTGCAGTGCCCTTATAAATAAAAATAGCGTGGCATTGCAGTGCCCTTATAAATAAAACGGGGTGCTGAAATCATGAAATGCACCTTTAAGAATTTTTTTTTAAAGTAAGAAAAACATAAGAAATGAAGTAGCCACTTGAAATTTGGAAAAAAGATGTGCAATGAAGGTTATTCTTTTTATGAACCAATTTTCAATTCAGTTGGTTGAGTAAATCTGATTTTATAGTGATTTTTATGGGGGAGCATAGCCAATAAGCAAGTAAATATGCAGTGCAGATTTTAATCTCAGTCTATCATTTGTATACTCATATTCATGGTGAAAATTGTGTTTCAGATGACCCTGTTTTCTGTCCACCAAAACCAAAGAGATTAAAGAAGGAGGACTCAAGAAGTAAGTCAATCATACTTATTCAGTGTTACCCTTCTAGTTTCCTTTTTACTCTTGATTTAGTTGATTAATTTCATAATTTTGTTGGCATTTTGGACCATACTAGATGACAAGTTAGGTGTTCAATTTTATTGTTCAGATGGGGACTGTGAAAGTTGAGAATGAGTTTCAAAAATGATGAGCTGTGTGTGTGTGTGCATTTGTGTGTGTGTGCTTGTAAGACATACTTCCGAGGGTGAGGACCAAACATAAAATTCTTTCGGACAAAGGACCTCAGAAGTATAACATTTGGCTTTATTGTATGTTTGGATTTATGACAGAGGATGCGATTCTTTTGAAGTCCTGGGAAATGGGTCATATAAAAATGTGTGCATGTGAGTGTGTGTGTATAACGGAGTAAGCACAGATATAGTCCTGTAACTGGGTATTCTGGTCGGGTAACCACCCGTGTTACAAAAAACGTGAGACCTGGGCAGGTCTCGAGTCTTGCAATAAAAGGGTATCAATTCAACTTATGGTTCTCTTCAGTCTCACATAGGGTATCAAATTTTATTTTTTCAATTTCAGGTAGAGTATAAATCAGCATGAATCTGTTTAATGAATGATTGTTTATGTTATTTCATGCTCAAACGAATAACAAGTCCTAAATAGCTCAAAATTGATGGTAACAGATCCCAGGTTAAAATTCCATTGGTAATAGTGCTTGGCCCTGTTCTCTCGGATAGGGTGTCTATTTGAATAAGTCTGGTCTTGGTTAGGGTATTAATTCCATTGAACAGATGTGGTCTCAGATAGGGTACCATTTGATTCGTTTCTGGTCTCATATTGGGCTTGTGTACCTGTGTACCCCCCCCCCCTCGGGAGATATAGTATTGGGCATATTCCATTAAAGACAGCCTGTCACTCCAAAAACCTTTAATACGTTTCTAAGCAAAAACGAACAACAAAAAACAAAATTAATAAGTGTGTGTGGTGGTTTGCCTGTTGTTATGTGTTTGTGTCTGCATGTGGGGGGGATTGGTAACTATGACCTGTGGGGTTATTTTTCCTGTTTTTTTCCTTTATCTGGGGACCATATAAAAGTCCAACCACAAGTAATTAATATGTATTTCTTAGATACAGCCCACACACCCTAATTACATTTATGGGATAAAGTGTAATAGAATATTGTTTGATTTATATAATAATAGTCCTTTAAAGACAGCTTCAACCCAAAAACTGGTTCATCTAACACAATTAGCAGAAAAAAAACGATTTTAACCTAGTTTTCTAAAATACCGGTTCTTTTTAACACACATTAGGCAAAACTTTATCCATACAGACTTTTTTCACATTTTTCACACTCTGTTCCTACAGTCACCCATCTTAAAGTCGGTCAATGTTGTGCACAAGAACGCCAATTTTGTCAGATTCTGAATGCAGAAAAGCTACTGAAAGTCCTAGAAAATCGCATTCCCCAGAATTTGGTCAGACAAAATCAGATTAACTGTCCCAAGCCGAAAAAGATTTGGGGGATAATCGAGCATGCAGATGGCTACTTGAAAGGCTGAACGAAATTGAGACACTGTCAAGGGCTGGAGCTCTAGCATCGCAATAAAATGTACTACTCCCCTGGAAAAAACCATCAACGAAACCTTCTGGGACAATTCACCGCCAGAAGAAATGTAAGTGTCTCTCTTTCAATGTATGCTCATTATGCCTATTGTTGCAATTTGAAACAGTTTGGCCATCAGAAAATTTAGAACTGTCCAGCCTGTTGTCAGGACAAAACTACTAGCCAGAACCCTATAGGCCACTCTTGTTTCTAATGAACAAATATCATCACTTGAATATGGTGCAATATATATTGAACACTTTTCCTTAGGAATTATTTAACCTATCAGAGGGCACATTAATTAAAAAAAATTAATTAATTAAGCACATGTGGTCCAGTGGATATAACAACCGACTCATGACCCAAAGGCATGGGTTCAAGTCCTTCTGAGGCCAATGTTGTTTTTGGTGGTCACTTGGCAATGCACTTGAACCTCGCTTGCCCTCTCTCCACCCAGTGCAAAATGTGGAGCTCTGTTAAGGAATATAGTCCATTAAAAGCCGCATACCCCACAGGTGGTCATACTGGGCCTTGTGCAATTTGTATGCAGCTAGACATATTCCTAGTGGTAGCATAGAAATGTAAGCGCTTTGATACATTCTGAAGGCAATGTCACATTTATTTTATCTTTCCTTTATGCCTCTGCCCATTTTCATTTTCCATACCTATTTTTTCTTTTACTAGAGTGTGAATGCTAGGAAGTGACTTGTGATAAATGGACAAAATAAGCCATTAAGTAAAATTAGGTATTTCTGAGGTTTTATTTGCAGAGTTTTGTTGCACATTCATATGAAGTGTCCTCAAATTTCATATTTTGTTTGGGAATATGATATGTACATTTCTGGTACCATAATGCCTACACCTGAAACGTACTAGTTTAATTTGTTGTTCAGGACTAAACCGTAGCCATCTTTGACATATGTATGCACTGTTTAAAGATGAAATTGCAATAACAGTCAAAAGGAAAGTAACAGCAACTCTTTTTGAAATGTTGGCAGCTGTCCAAGAATGTGCGCTATGCATCTGTTTACCACCCCTGGACTACTAGAAGTGACTATATATTGATTGATACTCAATCAAAAAATATATTTTGATGGCTCTTTTCAGAGCATTTGCTTTTCTAATCTTTCAGCAGCAAGATCGTCTGCTATGCATCAGTAAGACATCAGAGCAGTCTTTAGTAGCGAGTATGGCGCTTGCAGTATCAGCAGCAAAATGATTGCTTTAAAAGCACACTTATTTCATCTTTATTACCAATTTTACATAAAAAAGGTAAACATTTAAAAAAGGGGAAATTAAATTTTTAATTAAGTTAAATATTTAAAGTTGTGAAAGTATTCTTTGAATAACCAGCACCAACTGCATTATTTTCGATTCTTCATGCCATTGGATGTGACAGGAGAAAAAACAGAAGCTAGTGAGGAAGTCTTGATGAAGGGCCAGTTTAAAAAGAACTTAAAGAGGGCTGTTTCATCAAATTTGCAGCTATTATATTCTCTGAATGGTGTGTGGCGCAATATATGTACTTAATATATTTTTTGTCACAATGTCTTAACGGACGTACCAGGCCCATAAGCCGGGGGGCACACCCCCCAAAATGGGACAAGAGTCGCTTTATTATGTTTGAAGGTCCGCTTTGCATTTTGAAGGTCCGCTTTGTGATGTGAAGTTTTGTCGCTTGCCTAAATTTTGTTTGTGTAAGGGTTTTGTTGCTGTATATGACTGGAATAAGCAGCGATTAATACTATTGCCATTACATTACTGGTGTTATATATGTTTTTTTAACGCTGCTATAATATTTCAATGTTCCCTACACCCACCCCCCCTCACCCCCCCCCCCCCCCCCCCGCACCTTTAATCATGTCATCAAGACAAAATAACAATGTGCTAATAAACAAAATGAAAATTATATAAAAGTTCAGTACTTGATCCAGTACCTGATTGTTGCTATTTTTGAAATTGCCGAAATGACTTATCTGTAGTATTAAGGATCATTTTTGAGATGAATCTTTATTGTAAGATGTGTTAGAGTCATCAGACTCTAAACTTAAAGTTTGTATGATATTTGTTTGTGTTATCTGAAGAAAACATGTGAACAACTGAAAAAGTGGCTGCCGTTAATTGAAACTTTGTCAAATGAAAATTATCAATAAACTATGTTACCTACTGAAATTTTAATCTAATGTACACAAATATTTTAAGTACTATTAATTGTTTTAAACATTGTTTTTTAGTGATATATCTTGACAATTTCAATTTTCTACCTATTCAGAATTGTGTGAGAAAAGTAGATGATTCATGTATTATTATGTAAAAGGGACCATGTATTCAGAGTTTTATGTTTGACCACCACAACCATGTTGTGGCTTATGTGATCATGCAAATGTATGCCTGCCTGGATGTCTGCAATGTGTGTCATTGCAAAGGACCAACCAGCCCTTGATTATGTGTCGGTAAAGACTCTCACGCAGCAACATGAAGAGGGGTGTATAGCAGGGGCGATCCGTATTTGAAAAATGTCCAAAATTACCGGGGACTGAAGGCGGAACTTGTTCCAAATGGGCTGATTTTGCAAGATTTTGCAGAAGTACCGGGATGCGCCGCCCCATCTGCCCCTCCCTAGATCCGCGCCTGTATATTACACTAAAAGGTTCTTTTGCCAACAGGCTTTGCAATGTGAAAAAGTAATGTGATAGGTTATCTTTGCATTAACATTAATTAATATGCCACAGATAAGGCTCTATAGGGTGTGGGTCCAGCATTTTGTAAAAAATCTTTTGCTAACCAGCGTGAAAAAAAACGGGGTTCGGCCTTGATCATTGATAATATATCTGCCTTTTTGGATTTTTGTGGGCCGCCAGCTATAGCTGAGGACCATTTTAGCAACCTTGGTCGTGTGTATGTGGTGTGTGATTTGGCCGTGTCACTAAATGTTAAGTTTTTTTAATTGTGTTAATTTTTGTTTTCAAATGATCTTAAATTTAAAAGTGAATTCACTTGGAACCAACTGTGTCATATGTGCCCGTGGGATTCCTCATATGTTGATGAGGTCAAAGGTCATGTGCCAAGGTCCAAGGTCCATGTGCGGTCCAGTTTATATAACGCTATATTCTTGCAATAACAGTGTGAAGCCGAGAACCCGCGAAAATTCTATTTTATTTTAAAGCAATTTTCCTAGATTTTGTAGATCTCAAAAGCAAATACATGATTTTTTTCTTCAATTTTTAGAGTTTTAAAGTTATCCTTATCCAATTCTCTCTGCTCTAAAACAGGTCACGGGCTTGTCTTCCAATTGAGTTTTCTTCTGACTATTTTGTAAGCACCTGAAACCCAGACCTGAAAACAATAGGCCCTCACGACTGCCATTTTGGAATTGCATCCAATTGTCATTTATTTGCTAATGGTTTTTTTGAAACCATTGATAGACTTTTGCAAATTTTTGACCCCCTTATTCGTTTACCATTATTTCTCAACCAGTTAAATGCTTGTCTAAAATCAACTTAGTGTTATCTTTTGTGATCAAGTGATTGAGCCCTGCTAATGGACAGAAATCCTGTACCGTCTCAATACAAAGGCTCTTTGTCATTCAGCCAACATAGCTATATCATAACGACTGTGTTTTTTGGCCACTTGACCTTGAAGGGGGTGTCAACAAATAAAAGTTTCTCTTTTAAATAGTAAAATTCTTGTGGTGTTTCAAAATCAAAGCTCTTTTAAAGTTAACCTAGAGGTGTCTTCAATAAAGGGTTCTCTAGCAGTGGCGTAGCAGAGGGGGCAGGGGGGGCAGCTGCCCCCGCTGTGGGAATCTTGCCCCCCCTCTTGCCCCCTGAAAAATTAGTGATTTACATAGGCCATATACTATACTAACAATTTTAATATATGTTGCCCCCCCTGAAAAACTTGTGCCACCTTGCCCCCCCCCCTGAAAATAAAACTGCTACGCCACTGTTCATCTAGGCAGCAGCTGGAAAGATGGTGTCAATGTATGGTTCAAAATAAATTATTCAAATTACGGAAGGGAATGGTAACTTGGTTGTTTGTCTGAAATTTGATGCCAAACTCTTAAGAGACCAAATATTTTTTTGTAATACTTATTTTCTTACTTTACACCCTGAACAATTTTATATCTAAAGCAAGGGATATGACGGGGAGCATAAAACTACAATCAATGCGGTATTTTAGTACACGTACTAGACATGGGGTGTTATATATTTTTACATATTTTTAATATTATAAAATATTTCATATGTTGTAACACTTTATTTAGTGTTGTATTACTAATCGACAAAATGTGCTGTGAATGTTTCTTTCAGTCAAGTTGACCTTTGTAAATGGACAAACTGTTTTTGTGTTGCCATCTTAAGGCAGGAAGGCACAGGGGGATCACTTTGTCCAACTGTTTGATGTCTGATTGTTGTCTGTTGGTAAAAAAGGGTTAACATTTGCTTGTAATATTCATACGGTCCATATTTAAACAAAACTTGAGACATAGGTGTAACATTGGATCCCATTGTGATGTGGTGAAAGTTCCGCATACCAGGTCAAAGGTCATGTTAGTCAAAGTTGTAAAATTGACTTCAACTGAAAAGGTCAAGTTCAATTGGACCAAACTTGGTTTATGGAGATTTTTGATCCCTGCAATTGTTTATCCTGATCCTGAATGTGTGTTATTTTTAATAAGGTCTGAAAAGTGATATCAGAAATCATCATTTATCAAATTGGTACACAAAAGCCAGAGAATTCTCTGCTTTTTAAATGGAATTGAAATAGTTCTTTTTTTTATAAAAAAAAACTTGCACAAAATATTTTAGTATTAAAATGAAAACTGTTTTTTCTCAGCATTACCACTTTAACAGGTACTTTATTTACACCAGTACCATTGTCCCGTGCAATCATGCAAAAAAAAAAAAAAAACTAACAAAAATTGAGGGAGTTGTTTGTTTACAATCTGGAGAAATGACTGCTAGTTGCTTAAATCTGAAGCTGTACTCAAATATTAGAGAAAAGAAGGAGTGTGCGAGTGAGCACAAGTATTGTTCAATTTGTCAGAAAATTATGGTGATTTTAACAACATTGAAAAGAGTTTAGAGGTTGTACACTCAATACACCTAGCATTTGGGGTCTTCTCATTGGAGAATTTGTCAATTTTAATTTTATTAAGGGAGACAATCCCCTGTGTCCTATTGACAATGCTATGGCCATGCACCAGGTTCGGATACAGTGTTTTTGTGGATAAAGGTCAATTTAGTATCTGTAAAAATACAGTATTTGACTGTAATTTTGGAACTAACTATAAATTTTGGTGTTTCAATTTTCTCAGGCATATGATGATAAATTTTAAAGGTGCAACAGAGATTTTGAGACCACTCAAATATTGTGTCGTAATCTATATTGACACTCATAGATTTCTTACTTGTATGTGGGCTACGAATGTTTCAACAGAGAAAAAAAGCCGATTTATTCGCTTATATTTCAATATAATTTTTTTTTTTTTTTTTTTTTTTTTTTTTTTTTTAATTAGTAAATTTTTTGTATCAAAGAAACATTTCATTCACAAGCTTAAATCGTTTTAATGGGGATTTTTTGAATGGAAAGCTTTACAATCAGGGCCAAAATCAGTACGTTCAATTTGTTTAGGGACACCTAGTTTTTTGAAAATCTCTGTTCCAAGCAAGCCTTTAAAAGTGAAACTTTAATTCAATTCTAAAGACATCAGCATTATTAAACACTATTTACTTTTTTAAAATATGATTAAGTACTAAACTGACAGGAAAGAATGCTTTAAATTTTACAGGAAACTCCTTGCATCTATTTGCAAAAAAATTGGTAAAATACAAGCTTTTATAGGATGTCACATTCAAATTGACTGTATATTTTAACATTATGAGTAATATATTTTACAAATGCCAATTTTACGGACATTGCATGTAAAAAATGTTGATAGGTCTACTAAGTTTTAGGGTATTCGTCAGTGATTTTTATTCGCCACACATGCGTCATATCTGAAACTCACCAAAATGATTTTTTTAAGTTGTTTGATTAAATTATTTTTATGTTGTCCTGATAGGAAAGACCTTATGGCAGCCTGATTTGTGTGGTGTGGTCTTCCTTTCGTGTGTGCATCAACCAACTTTTGATGTATACACTTACTTTCGGTTAAATTCCTAGCTTTAGTTGCAGTTATGATCTTCTACTTTGTATTCTTATACATTGAACAAGGGTCTTAGTGGGGTCACAGATTGGAGGTTAATTTCATCAGGGGTAACTTAGTTCTTTTTGTGCATGTGATACACACTTTTGGTTAAAATGTTGTCTGGCTTTTTAATACAGTGGATGGATCAAGTTCATACTTGGTATGCAATACGTGAGACTGATGAATCTTATATTGGGTACAGATGAGATCTAAGGTCATTTAGTGGGTCACTAGGGTCATTATATCTTGTGAATGTGGCATACACACCTTTGGTTAAAATGTTAACTTTTTTTAGTGCATTGATGGCTGCAACTATTCTTTGACCAATAATCGGACGACCTATTGGGACTGCTTCCCTATTTTTACAGTATCCTGTAAATTTTTTGTCTCGCCTGAAATTGGTTCGGCAAAGACTTAGTTATCACTTTTTTTCTGTCTGTCTGTCTGTCTTCCGTTTGTCTGTCTGTCTGTCTGCCTTGTCTGTCTTCTGTCATGCTGTCTGTCTCCCCCCGCCGTCCGTGTTCAAGGGCTTGTGTACGATTTATCTGGAGTTCCAAAGGGCTACGATGATTTAGCTTGGTGGAAAGATCGGGTCCAGAGTTCTCGACCTGATTAGATTTTGGGGCGTCAATCGCAATAAATATCTAATTTGCATATTTACGGATTTTTCCCGTAATGCTTGTGTACAATTTTCTGGAGTTCCGTAAGGCTTATGATGAATTACGTGGTGGGATGTTAGCGGGCTGGGAGTTTCTCGAACTGATTAGATTTGGTCGTATTTCGGGCAATTAAATATGCAAATGAGCTATTAATATGCACAAATCACTCGTAATTGCTATAATTTTGAAACGTACAATCATATATGCAAAATTCCTCTCTTCGCTGCTGAAAGCTATCATGATGCGCATCTTTCTTGCAATTTGAAAGTGCGAGATATGTGGCGGCTTAGGTAATGCAAATGAGTAATTAAATATGCATATTACTTGTATCTCTTAACCGGACATCGGATGGGCAAAATTTCATTCGCACATTAAAGAATACTATGTCCTTGCATCTTTTGTGTGAATCATAATTGGGTCAACGTGCATGTGGGTCGCGTTAAAGGGGCATTTTTTTGATACAATTGATCTAATTAATATGCGTACTTTGCTGTATCGCTGAAATGGTAATTTGATATGCAAAATTCATTCGCTACAAGAATGGACTACTATGCCGTGCATCTTTTGTGTGATCATATTGGGGTCAGTGCATGTGGGCCAATTAAAGGGGCAATGTTTGATGCAATTGATCTAATTAAATATGCGTCATTGCTGTATTGCTGAAAACTGTACTGGGATATGACAAATTCCTGTGCTACATGGAAACTGCCATACAATATTTTTGTGTGAATCATAATTTGGTCAAAATGCATTTAGGCCACTTAAAGGGCATTCTTTGATATTTTAAAATTGCAACTATGCCCAATGCTTGGTCCATTTCAGTCCAATTATCTCGGATGTTCATCTGGTGAAATACTACACTTGCACAAGAATTTGATCTGATTCATTTACCTAAAATAACTAGTCAGTAATTTGTTGATTTGGCAGTATATGCTGTGTGGGTTGGTGGGTACCA
>JAMKCH010031764.1:0-59822 GCA_023653785.1 Ophioderma brevispina | reverse complement strand
TTTATTGATTTTCAAAAATCTTATTTTTCAAGTTGTTTTTACCCTGATTTTTAACCGATTTTCTCAATATTTTTTTTGTTTTTTGTGTTCTGGTGTAACTTTGGCAACTTCTCTTTAAGATTTTCAATAATAAGAGTGAAAAGTATCAATATTAATAACTTTACATAGACTATGTGTGATGGTTTGATGTAGTAATGCATTATTAAAAAAAAAAAAAAAAATCCGCCCGCCCTACCCTATTTTGCACTGGCCCGTTACTCCAATACAACAATTTTTTTTTGGCCTTAGCCAAATGTTGGTTGCAATCCCTAAAAAAAAAAATAGGATGAAAATGCAGATTCCATATCCAGTATTTCAAGCCATGGATGATAACTTTCCTCCTTCCACAACCTTAAATTCTAACCAAGATATAGTTAACAAAGTGCAAATTCGACCAAGTTGGATTATTGACCAAATGACAGTTGTCAAAATAACAGATGAAGAGGGGGGGGGGGATTTTTTTCTGTAGTGTACCCAGTTTTAGAACATCGCCAAAACCTGTGATTAGCTTAAAAATGCTACAAACGCAGACAACTCTATAAGCTTTACAGATTGATTGTTCGCATCACCGAGGTAACAGCTGCTAACACTGACTGATCGTATCTGTTATTTATGATGGTTATATCACAATCGGTGGCAATAAAACAAACAAGTTAACCATTTCATAACATAAACCAAGCTCCTTCAGTAAACATCAGACAACCGGGAAAAATATCTATTTCTGGATATTTCAAAATGAAAACTGAGCGAGATTCAGGGCAGTTGTGCAACAATTTGGTTGTTATTTTAAGCAAATGAGATACATTTCTGTCATTTCTGCCATCTCTCCCCTTGCTCTGTAGGTATTTTTCTTTTTATGATTGGTAGAGGAAGTGGAACAGACAAATGAAGAAAGGCATTTTGTAAGCTCTGTGGAAAAATGTGATAACAATTATTGCTTATCATAGTTTTCACATAAATCAAGTTAAAAGAAAAATAATGAGTAAAACTACAGTATTTTTGCAATTGTCAGTTTGGTCCAGATATGTGTAAACTTGGGTGATATTGGATCTCAACTTGTTTTAAGGTAAGTTGGGGACAAGGAAATAATTGCTAGATTTTATCCATCACAAATGTACAAAGAAAAATACCCTTCAGGTCGATAGGGAAGGGAGAATCTACACAAATTTAGTGAAATATGCAGTTGTGTAATAATTTAATTAAAGGGCACTCATACCTTTTTGTTCTCTGGTCATTATTGAGAAAACAATGCTACTCTATTCGCTACTACAAGCATCGGTTCATTGTCCAAGGCTTTCACGGCAGCTATGAGATTTAATATAACAGCTCTTTTGGAGATATTGCCACTCGGCAATGTCCAGGGAACCTAGCATAATATAAACCCTTAAATACACAAAATTGTGAATGAAGATAAATTTAGAGGTTGGAGAAAGTTCAACTGAACCTATTAATTACATTGAAACCATATGGCAATATGTAAATATTTTACTCATATTATTGTTGCTTTTAATTTGATAGGGAGCATGTTTTAAATTTTTATAATTTTTTTTGGTCTACTCAGTTACCCATTAGATTAAAAATAATTATACTAAAACAGCTGCTGTTTTAACAATAGCTTGGTATCGCTCATGAAATCTATCATTAATTTGTCAATATCCAATCACCATTTATTGCAGAATATATTGTGCAGCTTCTAAACTTGTTTTCATAAACATGTCAGCAGAGAAAGAGAGATGAGGAAAATCAAAACAAGAAGACAATGTCAACAAACTTTATCAATAAAT
This sequence comes from Ophioderma brevispina, assembly GCA_023653785.1. Lineage (NCBI taxonomy): Eukaryota > Metazoa > Echinodermata > Ophiuroidea > Amphilepidida > Ophiodermatidae > Ophioderma > Ophioderma brevispina. Next base: position 57,999 of record JAMKCH010031764.1, on the reverse strand, counting down.
GCGGAAAGTCAGCAATAATATCAATTTGACACTGACCTTGACCGCTAAGCTTACAATATTACTCTGTTGTTTTATCTTCAGTAGATAGCATTAAGCCGGCCTCAATTATTCCATTTTGACAAATTTTTTATTTGTTAATCCAATTTATTACTTGAGCTAACTGCACAAAAACATGCCCCATTTTTTTACGCCGAGCTGTGCTATCTTCAGTAGACGAGAGCGGGAAAGAGAGCAACATAGCAACAGAGCTCTATCTAGATTCCACGACAGAGTATTCAATAGAGCCCTCCTGTGCATTGATATCGTTTGTTTACCAACCCGTCCCCAGGGCAGCGCTGGCTGCAGACTACCCTGGCATGTGACATGGTTTTCTAATTCACCTCCAAGCCCCAATTGCTCCAAACATAATCAATATTCCGAGTGCCCGTTGCAGTTTGGTCATGAACCAGTTTTCTTTTCGACTTGGCTGGTGCCGGAATGCCCAAAAGGTTGGCTGACCCAAACGCTGTTAGCCTGGTTAGGAGGTGTTGTTTGGTCGATATTACTAGCATGGACACATTTTGTGCTATTGTTGGACTGTGCGTCCGGGTGTCCAGTGGTGAATTGTGCACGAAATTCTGCAGAAACAGTTGATTAAATGCAGTGCTTGGCAAAGCAACCTGTTTTCAAATATGAAGTCCTTGGAGATGCAAGCCACTACAGATGTTTCAGCAAATAGAATTGTTAGGGTAAAGTTCATCTCTGCTAAACCTGGTGGTTTTAAAGATTGAGGCTGCTTTATAAAGAAGAAAAATAAGGAGATTGCATTCAGCAGTTAGGGAACATGGCAAGAAAAACAGAAATGGTGTTAGCTTTTACCTTCCACGTTTTACCAACAAACTGATAGTGTCATATATATTGCCCCTTGTTCAAACCAGTTTAATATTTTTTTCATACGGCCCGTTTTCACCTTTGAAATTTTAGAAATTCAATTCTTTTTATAGACAAAGCTTGTAAAGAAAGAATTTGCAAAGTACTGTATAGCGGGAAATTTTCGCGGGGGTTTAATTTTTGCTCTTTACGCGTTCATGCAGCTAACCGCGAATTTTAAACCCCACGAAAATGTTATTTTTACATTGACTTTAATATGTTTAAACGTGAATGCCCGAATATAAAACCCACTGAAATGTCTAAAACTGGTAAACTCGCGAAAAATTAACCCTGCGAAAATATCCTGCTATACAGTACTTCATTCAAACCTGGTCTAGATTATGCCTATAGGTAATAACACATAAAGAAGTGGCTTTTGAGGAGGAGTTTTACGCATACAAACAGTACACCAGTCCCCCTTCAATTTCCTTCCCATAGGCACAACAAAACTGGACCCATTATCACCAATTTGACTGTTTTCTTTTTACCAACATATTTTTTTTCATGTTGATTCTTTAATAGTCAAGGACCACTGCACTTACGATTTCTTGGTAGCCAATGTCCAAAAATTATTCCGAGAATTAAATGTGTTTACAAACCAGGGAACGGTCTGTGTTCGAAATCTGCTGTGGCTGGATTCACATGGCCGCTCAATTCTCGAACCGCTTCGGTGAGTAGCAGGTACGCGCCAGAATCAATTGGGTAATTAACAGAATGGTGCCAATGTTAAGCGCTCTTATTTGCAGAGCTGAAAGTGCCAGGCGCACGAGGCTCTGTCTAATGGCTCGTCATATGGACAGTTGGTCTTCGGTGTTCCTTAGCGGTAATAGACTTGACAATGTTCAGATGTTGTAGGACCCCAGGATAAAACCAAATTAGGCAGAGTCGCAGATTTTGTCAACTTTGCCCATTGCCAAAGTGGAATTTTAACCCTATACATATCTTCAGCATCAGGTCTGAAGTTATAACAGGATGATCGTAGGTATGATGGTTTATGAGGTTAGGTGATTAAGGTCATGGGGGTGGGAAATGAAGTACAGAAATATATTTGATAGTGTCAGATTTTTGGTGTTCACTGAAGTGAAATGACATGTCCACTCAAAATTTTTTTTTTTTTTTTTTAAAAAACAATTTCAATCACATTAAATAGGGGAAATACTTATAGTTTGACATCCTTTCCATACTTGTCTATCTTTATTCCTCATCAATCACTCTTTTCTCTCACTCGCCCGCTCACTCGCTCACGCCTCGCTCCCGTCCTCGCTCTCTCACCACTAAAATTACCTTTCCAAGTCAGTAGCATCCGAAAACACCGCTTTGTCCTTTAGAATTAAAACAATAAGCAGGACAAGCATGTGCTCCTGGTGTTTTACAAACACAGGCTTCACTATTTTGCACTGCAGATGCACATACCAACCTCTCCTAATTACAGTGTTCCAAAATTGTTGTCCACCTTTTAAATAATTGTACTTGCAACTTTTGGGACAACCCGTTACTCAGTGGTTCACCGGAAACCTCCTGATTTGTCTCGTTGGTTTTGAATCTCAAAAAATTCCCGCATCTTCGCTTTTAAAAACAAATTAAAACGTAGTCGTGGTTTCTTGTATATGTCCATCTCTGCCTGTGTCGCTCTGCTAAACGTATGCTCCATTTAATTCATACGCATATATTGATAGCCTTTGTGAAGTGCTATTACTGTTTCTTACATCCGTAATTTAATCCATTGAAAATTGATAGTAAACACCTGTATTTACTTTCTGCATCATGAATATCGCGCCGCATTAATTATAATGCTAGTTGGCCGTCTCATAATTTTTAAATGTCTGAAGTGCATAATCAGTAGAAGGATATTGTTTGGTAAGAAAGCTATCAATTGTAGTCAGTGTAGAAGTGTATGGGTGGAAGATGGGGTACATCAAATATGATATACAGTGGTTCTCAATAGGCGGCCCGCGGGCCAAATCCGGCCCGCCAACCATTGATTTTGGCCCTCAAATTGCTCAAAAATATAAAGGAAAACATAAGAAATTCAGGTGTATTTGGCCCTCTAGTAGGGAACATTCAAATATGTTTGGCATTCTCTGGCCCTTCAGCTTCAATAATTGAGAACCCCTGTGATATACCCATTACAGAAGTACTTCAAATGCTGATTAGTGTATCGGAGTAAACAATCAGTGTGTAATGTTTTCTGTGTGGAGGAGGAGCAGGTCTCGAAAGAGCATGTGTTATGCACGCTATGGAAACTGATTCTACTTGATCTCAATAAGATCGTCGTGTGAATGGAAGGTCATAAATGAAATAGCTGCCATGTGATACATCTGTGTGCTGCCTTGTATTAGGGGCGACTCTCAGTTTCTTTTCTTGAGGCAGTGGCTCTTGAAATGGTTTTTCAGGTTATATTTCATGGAATTGTATTGCCTGAAGAACCATTTCAAGAACCACTGACCAAACACTTGGCATAATCGTATGTTTAATGGGAATTTGACAAATGGCAGCTATTGCACTATGACCTTCTTGCATTCACATGAGCTCTTAACCTCATGAGTACTGCGCCATGAATACTATATACCTCCTGATTGGTCACAATTGAATTGATGTGATTTATTGAGCCATTCAGCAACATGGTAAGAATGGTGGTAGGGCTGAGGGAGGCTAGAGCATAAATGGGCCATTCTTCGGTCACGTTTGTGACCAAAAACCGGTGATTTTTACTTTCAGCCCAATGCTGGTTTGTCAACGTAACCAATCTGTTATTACTTTTTACATTATTAATAACCTTCAGTCCAAACCTAACCAAAAATGATGTTTCCACTTTTGGTAGATTGGTTATTTTGTCATGGTTTCCCCCCAAAGTTTGGTCACGTGTGTGACCTTCTGATGGTCACAAACGTGACCGAACTTTATTTTCCCCCAATGACAAAATAACCAATCAAGTGAAAGTGGATATATTATTTTTGGTTAGGCTTAGACTCAAGGTTATTTATAATGTAAAAAGTAATATCAGATTAGTTATGTTGACAAAACAGCATTGGGTTGAAAGTAAAAAATCGCCAGTTTTTGGCCACAAACGTGACCGAAGAATGGCCCAAATATATATTTGGAAGCTACATTTCAACTGGTTGTCGAAATGAACGTATGATGTAATTCGTCCATCAGAAATTAAAGATAGGTTATGTTAAATGATGTATAGAGTGGGGGATGCACTGAATTAAAAACAACCTTGTCAAGAAGGTGGCGGTGTAATATTTATTTAAAATGAATTATAAATTTTGTTTAAAATGTATAAAATTCTGCTTTTACAATGAGTTCTATAGCTAAACAGTATTTACAGTGAGCAAGTGGGTTTTATTTGTTTATTTTGTCTTGTTTATGTAGTAGTTGATAATTCATTTTTCAAAAGGAAAAACAAGTAGTAGGTTGGTTGTTTGATCTCCTTGTTTTAACCACTCCATTTAGCCCATTTCATAAGGCAATGCATTCAAAAAGCAAAGCACCCCTCTCTGCATTGTGAACTGTTTAGCAACATATGTCCAATATCGCTTGTGTTCACTTGTAGCGAGATATGCATCGCGGTGTTCTAGTTCATGTTGGCACTCCACGCTGCAGGCGACCAACAGCAATTTAGTTCAGCATGCGAGTTGCTCCACCGTATAGACTATTATAAGAAATGACTGTATAGTAGGATCAGTACAGACCTTGCGAGGATTTACATCTTATGGATTATCTAATGCAGCCATCAGTTGCTACCTTGAACCCCCCTTCCTCAAGCTTTCACCTTGATTCCCCTCTAAGACCAAGATAGTCTCAATAGTCTCACCTCACCTTTGAAGTCATCTGCTTCCCCCCACTAGAGCTGAAAGTCACGGCAGGAACCTTAGGAATGGTAGACATCTTTCCATGCCATGTATCAAAACTATGCGTTTCCAAAACAGCCCCATTCCTTATTTTATCAATCTTCTAAATAATTCATAGTGTTTGTGTGCATGACCCCCACCATAATAACCATGTATTTTTTCTTTGGTTTGTGTGTTTAATATTTCTATTACCCATGTGCAATGTTATTAATTATCTCAGGGGCTGGTCCCTAGTTGTTAATTTTGTGTCATCCAATTGATTGAAAAAACATTATTGTCGGTAAGTGGTGCAATTTGATTGTCATATTTGGTGCCTTGTTTGGATGGTGGTGGAATCTGTCTATTTAATTAACATTATTTTTTTATTGTTGTATGTTAACATATTTTATTATTCAATATTTTTATATTGTACTGTCCTCTGGTAATTTGGCCTTTGGGCCAGATATGATACTAATAAATCAAATCAAATCAAACTAAAATTTTAGGCAAGACAAACTGAAACCAAAAGTCTCCTTGTTAAATAGTAATGTGTGTAGAAAAGGTGTGAAAAGGCAAAGGTAAATATATTAATTGGTCAAAGAATGTGCCTAATTTAATCACAGGGTTCTTTAGGTAACTTAAGTTGCTTTTTGAAACATTTTTAATTGTTTTTTTCTTCAAAATTTTTTAAATTTTGCATTTTTATGACCATATTTGGAATTGGCATTGGATGCCATACGAGCATATTCCTTGCATTTTTAAAATCTTGTATGTTGTTGCCAACAAAGTTTCTGTAGGTAAATGGTCCTACCCGTTTAGAGAATTTAATTGCTCTTACATTAGTTCTCACAAAGTTCTTTAATGGGAGATAAAACTTGGAGAATAAGTTTAACAACACCCCATAATGACTTTATTTCAAGCAATAAGGTCATGTGACCTCATGAACACAGATTTAGTCTTTCTAGTAAGTAAGTGTACAATGACTTTTCGAAGATTTTTTTTTGGTATTGATTTTAACAATGTATTATTCTTGTTTCAAGTACCTGTGAACATTTTATCTGGTAAAAGCTCAACAACTACAACTATACAGAACAGTCTGACAGAGCTATTTTTACGGCGGTATCATCGTGTTTAAAGTGTAAGTCGGTCTCAATGACGTGTCACTGAAACCAACGTAAATTTAGAAGTGATGTCGTACACAGCAAGTAGGGATGTAGAGTTTAAAGCACATAGGAACATCTTACCTTGATGTTGGTTATTTATTTATTTTTAAGAGCCTGGCAAATTTCCGACAAGTAGCATATGCAATAGGTATCGTATTTAGGAAGTGCCTCGAGGAAGAAAATTGCTTTTCTATCTTGTGAGCAAGAAGTCTTTTATTTTTAAGTCGTGGCTAAAAATAGACAATTTAAAAATAGCATTGTTTTGAATGGTAAGTCAATATTCGTTAGGCTTGACAAATACAGGTAGAAGTGTTTACAAGATCATGCAATATAGGTATTCATATATATTCGATGGCAGAAGCAAAATTGTGACCAGAAAAGCTCTGGCTTGCTGGGAAACCAGAAGGTGTTTTGAATCAATCCCATAATGCATTGCAATGTGCCTATACTGTACTGTACTAAACATAGTGTCAGTACTTAGGAATAGAAAGTGTTCCAAAAGCTTAAGAACCACCAGACATTTCAATGAGCGTAAAATCAGGGTTTTTATGTGTTAAGAAGAGGATTTTTGGAATACATCTCATCCGGCTTTACAAAAGAAACAAGTTGGCGTTGTCATGACTGGAAAAAGTGCCAAATTTCCCAGGAATATGCAATCAAATTCTCCCTCCCAAGATAGCAAAATTTTCCTTCAATTATTATGTAGACCTATTTCTTCATTTGAAGGACAAAAATTTCCCGCCAATTTCCCCATTTTTATAGAAAAAAATTATAATGCATGAGGCACATTTAATGAATTTACATTTTTTAAAAATGCTTTTTTCTCAATGATTGTAAAAATCATGAATGTTAACTATGCACATTGCTTGAACTTGAGCACAGGCAATGTGCAAACTCTATTTTTTTTTAAAAACTAACATTTCCAAAAAAAAAAAATCCTCGCAATTCAACCTTTGTTGTAGCACTAAGAGGGCAAGTATCAATTTCAGCTTTAAGGCGGTGGTTTTTCAACAGATAAGCGTCAGTGTATTTTGCCTTAATGTAACTTCCAAAAACATGTTTTGTGCGACTGTCGAGCACCACACAATGAAGTAATGAGCGTGATATTTGTGGCAAGCTAAAATTAGCCGGCCTGTTCTTCAGTCGTGTACCTCGGCGACGGTGTCCCTAGTGATCGACAGAATCCTGAAAAACAACCCATCATAACAATGATTATTTCAGGGGTAATTGTGGAAGATGGTTGGGTGCACGAATAGCTGCTTTTTGGGATGTGATGACTTAGGGACTGTCCAATCTCCCCTTCCATCTTTTACCCAAGTCTGCAAACGACACTCCAAGATTAGTTAATGTGTCAACTTGGGTTTTTATCAGAGGAGGAACTAGGGGTCCTCTTCTTGATCTCAGTTCCCTACCATTAACTGATGTAGTCTCCTTTTTGTAATCAAAGATTATTTTCCTTGTCTCTGTATCATTTAAAGTTCAATAAAAATGTACTCAATATAATATTGAGCTAAATTAAGTAGTTCATGTGGGAGAGTGTGGGTTACTGGTTAAGATATTCCACGTACCATGAAAATAGCCTGTTCTTTGAAGATGTAACCATCGGTCCCACTCATTACAGCCTGTACATGTCTATCATAGTCGGTTTCAAGAGCAGACATTGTCTTTTAAAGAAGAGGTAGTGGTCTCCTAAAAGTTCTCCATGTCAAATTATTAAGTATTCAGGGGAGGAATTAAGAACATTGTACATTAAAAAATGATCTTCCAAGAGGAGTTACGAATCACTTTCTTAAAATGCAATTACAGAGAGCTGCAGGGGCAGCGACCACTCTCGCTAGTTCTGGGGGACAGGCCAAATGTCCACCATGATATGATAAAACCCTTGGTTTGTTATATTGAGATATAGGTGACATGTCTTCCCTTCTAATAATCGTTCAAAGTGCATTACGTGCGGTGGTGTCAGCCTAACTCTCTCAATCCAGTTTTTCTATCAAACAAGAATAACAGAAGTTATAACTACTCAAACAAAGGCAGCCTTCTCACTGGATACTTTTCTCTTCCGCTTCACAAATTATGATTATTTTAGCAAAAACCCTTACGATGGAGAAATCGAATCGCTACTGACATTTAGTTTGGTTAATATAATCTTTGCAAATTTCAGAGAATCACTTCATTAAAGGACGCTCCGAACTCATTGCAAAACAGAACCTTTAGGGGTATCACTTAAAACAGACATGATTAAAAATTAGTTCGAAGGAGTCACAGCTGCCTTTGATGGGGTCTTAGAAAATGGCTGTCAAAATAGTTTGGAGGTACGGAAATGGCATGGTTAATATTGCTGCTTCACTTTTTCTTTGATGTAATTTTGATTTTTTTATTTCACGATAACGATTCCAGTTATAATTCCATTTGTACAATTTTAGCAGTTGCTTTTGGTGTGGTGTTTTTGTTTTAAAAATGAACTTTTCCTGAGTTTCTGTATTCTAAAGTGAGGATCAGGGATATAATTTTAAAAATGTTTTGGCTTTGTTTTTTTTTTTTTTTTTTTTCCAAAACACATTTTATAACTGATGAAGTTCCTTACTACTCTGGTTTAGTCTTGTTTGCAATTTTAGAAATAGTTCATATTTAAACAGGATGACGCTCTCACTCGGTTAGGAGCCTGGTTCAAATTTAAAAAAAACAACGTTTCTTTTTGGAAGGCCCACCTTCATTGTAGTGCTTGTTTTTATTTAACAAAAAATCAGGAAATCTATGACAAGGTTCCCAAATAGGAACATGTTCAATGATTTTTACAGAATTACCATTTGATATTCCACAAATCATAAGGTTTTGTAAGCTTGTACACCTTTGTAATTTCAGGCATAATTTTATGGTAGATTTTTTTTTGGTTTTTTGGGGTGGGGGATATTTTGCAAACTGCTGGTTTTGGTTCTAGCCCTAGAAACAACGTGGTCAATTTGTTGAACCCTGTAAGGGTAAGCCTATGAACTGGAATCATACTTGCTCTTCACATCCCTCTTGGGGAGACGTAGAGAAAAACCGGTCGTGTGGTCCCCCTGTTAAGCTGTGGCGTACGAAAGTTAAAACTGCGAATGAAGCAGCGAACTAATCCTCTACACCTCCAAACCTGTTTCCTTAACTCATTTCATTAAGTAGCCCAAATCATTTGGGGAACTAGCCCTCAGCGCGCCTTTTCTAAGTCTGCTCTTGACTAAGTATCATTGAAGTGGAGGGTTTTTTTTCCAGTGCAAAAAGTCACCATCATTGCTGATTTGTGTAACGAATCTCCATTGCGATGTCCTATGTCCCTGCAGAAACCCACAGAGGAATCAATACCAAACGCTACCAAAACCCCACCCACCCGCCCACCATACCAGGAATGTCCTTGCCAACCGAGAGACCACAACTCGACAATACTGAAGTGCTATATTTGTGAGAACAGGTACCGAAGTAGAAAGCAACCTCAATGTCTGATGATAATACCATCGAAGTCCCTCACAATTGAGCTTGTTCTTCATAGTTACAATACAATCTGTCACAAACCCCCATCAGAGACTTCATCACCCTCATAGCTCAAAACCCTTGGAAGCCACCAAACCTCCTTCTTCATTGGCGACTTTCAACAGCCAGTACCCAATGGGGCTACAATGAAACTAACAAAGACGGACAAGCTGTCGAACAATGGCTAGACATTCACATCTCCTTCTCCTTCATCACACTCAAGCTGCCCAATCATTCCATAGTGCCCGCTGGAAGATAGGTTACAACCCTGATCTAGCGATTGTTAGCAAAAAAATCTCTAACCTTTGTAGCAAGATTGTTCTTGATCCTGTTCCACAAACTCCACATCGCCAAATCGGTATACAAGTCAATGCTGCAGTACGACCAAACAAAATGCCTATTAAGCGGCCGCTTTAACACGGAAAGCAGACGTGCAAGGATTCACTGATGACCTTGATCACTAACGTGAAGAGGATCGTCCAAAACCCCTAACTAATGACAATTTGGCCGAACTATGAACAAGACTGCCGGAGATTCATACCATAGTCTGTAGGACTAAATATAGACCATGGGGCCTTTCCCAAGGAATTGCTAGAGATATCAAGCTATATCACATGTTTGAAGCTGATCCTTTTTCGGCTGGAAACAACTGCTCAAGGTGAGGAAGTCTCGGAGAGGATCGCCCAGGCGGGTTCGCAGTGTTCTTTTCTTCTTTCTTCTTCCCACAGGTGGAAACAAAAGAACGCGGTTTTTTCCGCGGGTTTTTTTCCACTGGAGAAATAGGTTTCTTCCAGTTGCTTCCACTGAACGGCGGAAGAAACTAAAAAAGTCATTTAAAAATTTCCTATTTTAAAGCCAATGACTTGCCGTTTTGGTGTATCTTAAGAGTGAATGAAAATATAGTGAAATAATTTAAATAACCATTCAGTTACCCCCCCTACCTACCCGTGCCAATTCATAATTAAACTCGCATTGATTCAAAAGCCTAATATAACAAGTACTGATTATAACAGTTTTCAACACCAGCAAGGCAGTATAGACTCCTTGTAAGACTTGACTCTTCTATTTCTTTAAACAAAATAACCAAAAAAGAACAAATTAAAAAATTAAAATTTTGTATTAAAATAATAATAATGGTTTTGCTACTTTTATGATGTGTGTTTTAAAATTAACAAATTGGCCTACAGATTTTACAAGCTTTTTTTTTCATTGGTTGCATCTACAATTACAAAATTAGTGTAGTATAAATGGTGCACATGGAAAGATTGCAAAATGGGGTTACAATCACAATCTGCTAATTTGAATGCAAGAACAAAACCAATTGTGACAGTTACTATATTACTTGTGGTCTATAACATGCTATTAAAACTTTGTAAATGTCTGAAAAAAAAGATGTCTGTAAAGTAACTACTAGTCCTTGATATTGAATGCCAGCCAGAGGATATGGTGTAATTTAGTTTGTTTGTTCATAATACATTTCTTTATTTCTCTTCCAGTTTCTTTCTTCCATTTCTCTTTCTTCCAGTTGGTCTGTTTCTTCTTTCCGGCAGTAAACTGAAGAAACCCCTTTTTCCAGTTTCTTTTCTCATTCTTCCGGAAGAAATAGTTTCTTTTCTTCCGAATTTTGTCCGGGGGGAACCCTGCTCCCAGGAAAATCAAAATCTGGCACACTTTAATTGAACCCGCCGATATGACCCCTAACAGCAAGAAGCATGGTCTACCATCCGAAAGCTCCGAGGGATCCAACGACCCTCCACAGCAGCCAAAAATGATACACCCAACCAAGTTGCCCCAGCCAACGCTGTTAAAAATGAGCAAGTGCACCGCAAAGGAAACCGCAAGAAGACAAAACTAGACCATAAGAGGTTAAGTTGGTTTGACCCTGGTTTCACTTCGCCCCTCCAACATGGCCGAACTGAAATCCTGTTATTGCTGAAACGGTCAACCAGGAAAAGCATAGGCCTTGACAACATCTCTACTGAGCACTTGAAAAACTCCGGGCCCAGTAGTCAAAGGAATGGCTTCTTGAGCTCTAACAACCAATTGCTGCCTTATTTTCCACAGTTCCCAAGATCTGAAGGAAGCACATGTTATGGCACGCCTAGCAGTAGGGGAAAGCTCCAGGGTACATCCCAGACTCACGACCTTAGCTTAGTAGCACTCCTTAGCCAGATACCTACAAGCTCTTTGACCGTCTCCTGCTCAATCGTATGGCACCTATAATAGACGAACACTTCCTACTCAGACAAGCAGGGTTACCGGGCCAGGGGCAAATCACAACAACCAAGTTACTCTCACATAACTCAACACATTGAGGATGTTTCGAGAAGGTTATGGTAAACCGGAGCTGTGTTCGTCGACCACTCAGCAGCATACGACAATGTTTATCACAGATGCCTACTCCATAAGAATCCTGAAAGATTGCCAAGGAATCCGCTTGACTGAGCTTTCTCCAGTGGATTGCTGGCTACCAGGATGTTCTTTGTTGAGCTTGGAGCAAAGAAGAGCCGATGGCGTAGGCTCACGAAGGTCTCCACAAGGGAGTGGTGCTTGCACCTCTCCTGGTCAACCATATATACACGACCACCTAGGAGTGCAGGAACCCGTCCGTTTTATTATGCAGACGATCTTGGAATTAGTGCACAAGATGCCGACTTCACAGTTGTTGAAGAGAGACGCTCCAAGCTTGGGAAATGAACTCACTCCTTATTATGAGGACAACCACCTACGTGCAAATCCATCTAAGACACAGGTTGTGCTTTCAATCTACGCAATCGTGAAGCCAAAACGTCCAGCTTAAAGTTACCTGGGTCTGGAACGCCCCTGGATCACTGTGATTAATCCTGGTCTACCCTAGGACAACCTTGGACTGCACTCGCTCTATAATAACCCACATTGATAAACGAAGAGTAAGTATGTTCACGCAATAACATCTTGAACAAACTCACTGGCACCTGATGGGGTGCTCGCCCACTTACCCTCAGATCGACGCAACTTGCCCTTGCTACTCATGTGCAGATTATGAGCTATTATGCCTGCCCTGTATGTGAAAGATCAACCCATGCCAAGGAAGCTTGACCCAGCGGTAAATGGCCTCCTTCCGGCTATCAGAGGATGCCTCCGTCCAACATCCAACGGAAACTTGTAATTCCTAGCAGGAATTGCTCCACCAGACATCCGTCGTAGCGTAGCCGCATGCAAGAGCGTAGCTTGCCAAGTATCCAATGTGACAACCTATGTCTGTACAGATACACTGCTGGCCAACCGCCTTAAATCCAGAGAAAGTTTCTTACGCAAAGTCCAACCTCTTGCACACAGTCTCTAAGGAGGTAAAGAGATCGGCCTTGAGTGGAAAGAAGACTTGCCATCAACCAAAGTACATCTATCGGTATTGAACCTGGCGAGAATCTTCCACCTGGAACTGACTGCCTCATGGGCTGAAATGGCGATGCCCCTTCAATAGAGTGTGGAGAACAGAACTGGCCGATGGCTAGAGGTTTCCTTGGCAGAAGTGGGGCTATCTGAAGCAGATCATGATACTAACCCTGTGGTTGTGGAACAGCACCACAGACAATTGAACACGGGGGTCTTGGTTCTGCCCACTCTGGAGCAACAAGACAAACCAGGACCTGCGGAATTCAGTGTGGCGCGGGGCACCAGACGAGTTGGTGACCCATCTCCTGGCTGGATCATATTTGAGAACCCCACAGTGTTTGACATAAGAAGCACTCCTCACTTTTGGTCTTGAATTGCTTTAACTCCTAATTAGTTCAACTTCAGGCCGCCCTATTTTGGCAGATGGATAGCCTTCAGGTCCCTTCATTTCATGACCCATTGGCATTGGTAGTCTTGACCCAGGGTCAAAATCACAAGGATGAACAATACTATGAATTATCTCGAACATTTTAGCTCACAAACTATAGCAACCTCTGCCTTAACATTAGCTAGCCCTGAGGCCCATTCATGATCCATTTGGTACCCTTGACCTAAAGCAAAGGCATTCACACCCATATAAAATATCTTTTGAATGCCTCTACCTCGCTAAGTATAGCAACTTCAGCCCTTAACCTGACCGGTATAGTCCTGAAGCCCCGTCATTCTCCCAAATTGGGGAATTTTTGACCCCAATAGGTTTCAAAGTTCTGTGAAATATTTTATAAATCTAGAAAACATAGGGTCCAGCTCAATCTCATGTGCCAGGTCTTTTTCTCTCTCTCCCGCCATGATGAACCAAGTAGGTTGTCACTGTAGCTCAGTGGGCACTCCAATTTAAACACTTCATTTTTCCCCTCGGAAGAAACAACAATAAGAGGTAGACTCAAACGCACACCTTGCGGTAAATCTCGTTGAGTAAGGCCAAAAAAAAAATTGTTTGATTGTCCATGATGATTTTTTGAGTGGGTCGGTCGGTCAGAAAACTTTTTTTTTATTTATTTTTTTTTTAATGTCAATAGCAACTATATGAACATGTCTGTTTGTATAATAAGGTATTCAAACATAAAAATCGTTGTGTTCTTATAAATGCATCTTTGTACATTATTAAACCCAACTCACATGCTCAGAAACTGTTTAAACATCTTTTTTTAAACATTTTTTGAAAGTTAAATTGAACAAAAAAAAATTTTTGAATTTTTCAAAATTAGGGTCGGTATTCTTTGCACAAGTAAAAGGAAAAAACTTTTTCTGATTTCCAAAATTAGGGTCGTCGGACGAGGACAAACAATTTTTTTTTTTGGCCTAAGCCATATCCTGTGATTTATGAAAGCAGGGTATATTCCATGCCTCGTTAAAATTGATACTGCACATGAGACATTAAAGTGATGAGTCTATCATCCACGAATGTTGTTTATGCTTCTATCATTGGGGAATATTTGCATGTTTGAGAAGGGATTTGGGCTTAAATCCCAAAATGGAAAGAAAATTGGATATTTGAGACAGTTCTAGTATATTCACACGTTTGGTTAATATGTACTAAACTGAATTATCCCTCGTATCAATTGTTATTCTATACTCATGAATAGACTAGCAAAATAACCATGTTTGTATGGCTTATAAAAGTCCCGAAAACCTGATAGTACGGTTTAAGTGTGATGGTCGTTTTTACACGATTCACTCCCAGTCAATCCATTTAGTTTTCTGGCAATTGCTAAAATCAAAATATTATGAGATCTTGTTTGTTTGGGAATACTATGCCAGCATATTTTTGGTCATTTGGTGTTTGAGGATAGACCTCTGCAGGGATTACATGACCTCATCAAAGAGCATTTCAAAACTAGTGCATTGAGGTTTAAAACCACTTCTGGTTTGAAAGTCTGAGTTTCTGAGAGAATGAATCACACGTAAAGCCTTTGCCTCCCAAGGGATCGAATCCCCCTGGGACCTCAGTGGTGTAAAGCGAGAAGATCTGTTACACTACCCGCTTTCAGCAAATAATTTCAGCTTGCATTTTCAGCAAACAAATGAAAACTCTTTTAAATATTTTGCCACTTTCACCTTTTGTACCCCCCTCCCCATTGATCATTCATATTCCTGTTTTTAATATGGGGGGGGGGGGGGGGGGGGGGGGTGATTTTTAGAAAAAATGAAACTCAGTTTGTCAACATTGGAAAATGCTAAACAAAGCAGGTTGCCATTTCCTAGTCTACTGCTGATCTTCACAAATGCTTTGTCTTAAACCATGGACTAGCTCTATTTTGTCAATATTTCTGATTTGTTCATTACGATGCTGTGTGGTTTGAGTCCACCAATTAACATTGAGTTTCTATCCTCCTCAACCCTATCACCATTCTTACCATTGTGCTAATTGGCTCAATAAATCTCATAGCTTTCTTTGTGGCCAATCAGCATATAGTTCTCATGTAGTTATAACTTAAATTTTCTTCTAGCACATAGAAAACAAAAGCTCGGCATCTCACTGCTAGTATAGTAAGCCAAGTCTATGCCACATGGATTATGTTTTACACAGCTCAATGTGGGTGGTGGGGCCAAATCTCCAGGATACTTCCGAGATGCTAATCCCAAGACATGATGTTGAGATAGTCACAGTGATGGAGGAGATGATGCATGAGGCCCCTGATGACGTGATCATGTCCCTTCGCTTCTTCTGTAATAATTTTGGTTGTTGTGCTTCATTTAAAGGAAGTACGTGCAAAAGAAGGTCATAGAACAAGTGATTGTGAAATAAGTATGGGTGGAGCACAGGTGGGTAGGTGTTGTAACTGACTGTACCCCCAGCTTATCAAAATTCCACTACCATTGAGCGAGCCCACATAAATGCACAATCTGCACAACAAATATTGTATCATCCAATGACAATCAAGAACATGTCCCTCAGACAACCTTAAAGTGTAGTATTATACTTCAAAGACAAAAGAAACCCTGCCAGGACTTCATTGTTGTAAGAATTTCTTGGTTTTTTAGGTCCTCAGAAGTATGTGATACAAGTACATGCGTCCTGACATACACACATGGCTACCTGATCTGTTTTTGTTTTGAGTAAGTCTGCAGAATGGCAATTTTGGTCATGTTATCATAAAGAGGTAACTCAGGTTTTAAAGAATCATAATCGATTGCTACTAGTCTCGTCCCTAGGGACCTCAAATTTTACCGGAAGTGGTCAAAATTTTTGGTATCAGAGAAAGCTAACGATTTTTCTCCATATATCCTGTGAAATCTTAGGGTTTGGAGTTATGAGTAAAAATATGCCCCATTTATTCGACCATACAATTTTTCCCAAAAGAGTAGCTTTCTGATACCATATTTTGACCACTTCCGTAAAATATGGGGTCCTAGGGACGAGACTATGGGAGTTACAAAATCACTTTTTTACTCTCACTGGACAAAACGGGTTGAATATGCGCGCGAAACTATAACAGCTGGGGTTTTGGGTGAAGGACATTCTATCAAGGATGACAAATTTATAGACTTTAATCGGGCCATCCCCCTTTAAACTTGACCTGGCCCTGACCCGGACCTCCCCTAACATGATCTGACATGACTGAGAGTTAGATTAGTATGAAGATACATGCCCATAGGCAGCACATTGCTTCCATTCACAAGCTTAAATTAATGAGAGTTTGGTTAGTTGTTACTATGTTGCATCACCACATAGGTACAGTGCAATATATATTTTTTTCATATGGAAATCACCATTTGACTACAGGTCATTGAATGCCATTAACACGACAAGTGGTTAAGAACATACATAGAGCTTAGTATTTAAGATTTGATTAACCGGATTAATACCATGGGGGTAAGGAATAACAAGTGTTTAATTATTCATATTTTATGATGTGCAGAATTAATGCAAGCGTACACCAAGGTAGCTTTCAAAGCTTTTAGTTGGAAACCACATTAGAATTAATCAGGTGCGAGACATTTGCTATGATAACTGACTGATTCAAAGAAAAGAAACAAAAGAGGGAAAGAAAGGGATGAAGGAAAGTTGATCAGAAACGCGGCCAAGCAGCGTAGATGTGGATTTTTTAAAAAAATGCCCTCAGATCGACGGTTGGAAATTTTCATAAAAGTACTGGAGTAAAGGTTTTCCTTTACGTCACATGATAATGTGTCCAGAAACAAAAATGGGGGAATATAGGAAGCTCCTTCCAGGAAAATATTTAAATTTTGAAAAATGTTAAATTTAAAATAAAGAAGACATAAGAAAATGACCGTTCCCCTTAGCCCCGGTAAAATTTGTGCTGGATCCTGGTACCTTTTAACACTATGTACCAGTGACCTTAATTTTTTAAGCTTACACTGCTAAGGTTTCCATAGGGAATGCATTGATGAATGAAGTCGATGAACGAGATGTGGGAAGTCAGACAAGATAAATATAATCCCAAAAGTTTAACTAAAAAAAAAATAAAGCTGTAATTAAAGTTAAGTCTGAAATTATAAAAACAAATTGTTATTGAAAAAGAAGCCATCAAAGAAGCCTCAAGCGCATTTTTCGTCTGCAACTTACCCTACCCCCCACACCCCTCCCACACATCGCACGCAACACAAACGGACAGACAGATTCACTTAGACACAAGCACTCCTTGAAACAATGCACCACAAAACGTGACAGGTATTAAAGAAACAAACAAGCTCATTAAGGTTTCTTGAAACCCTGTCCACTCGTTAGGTCTTGCAGCCCTGCACTCCAATTTTGTTCTCAGAATGAAGGATGTTGTTTGACTACAATTTTTTTCAAGTGGGTTCTGTGTTTGGAAGCCTGCCACTTACACAAGAATATTCATTTCTAAATTGTGTAAGTCGTTTTATTTGTGGTACGATCTCAAATGTTCAATTTTATTGATATACCTGCTATTTTGATCAGGCTCGGGCTGCGTGGCGAGTTAGCAAGCGTCTCTGCATATGTTCGCCCAACCTTGGAATCGTTTGACGGGCTGAGTTGGTGTACGGTGAATAATATACGAGTGAAAAATAATGCATAAAATTGATATTTTAAAAATGCAAGGTTCCTGCCCGTCATTAAAAGTGAAAAACAAACTAAGATACGCCGGTTACTTGTGTTTTATTTATATAAATAAAAGGAGAGATTTGGTTGGCCCCACAAGGTTACTCTCTGTGAAAATAGTAATGCATCTATAGCTAAAAATAAGAGGCTCTGCAAAACAATTAATAATGGAATTAAGTGATCTGTTGGGCTTGTTTTGTTTCCAGCAATTAAGAGCATTTTGAAAAAAAAACCATGTTACGTCAATTAAACAGGATTTGATTGTGTTAAATAAAAAATTGGTTGATAAACGGGATATAACAAATCCCAATTTTGTGAAGTGTTATGAAGCAATTTTAACAAGAATAACATGTTTGTATGTGAGAGGGAAGAGAAGGAGAGCATGGATGTTGTGTTACGCATGTTGTTTGTGATGCGCTTTGGTGTGTTTGGTGACTCCTGACTGAATCCACCTGATGAAAAGCTAATTTTAAATAATATTTATTGTAAATTTTTACAACGACAACATAACACCAGTAAACAAACAGTGGAATAAAATGTTTTGTGGACGGTATGGTATCCATTCCAAGAAAGGCAAAGTTGTTCAGCAACTCGGGCACCCAAATATAAATACGCACATACACAGCTGAGTTACCAGCGACAGCGAGCGACCGAACGGTGGATAATATGGCCAATCAAGATGTAAGTGATGAGCGTTTTTTGTGAACATCACAAAATGAAATCTGGTGTATCATTGATGTACTGTTTCTCTTGCATCGACATCATGAGGATGTTAAAACCCAAAGGAGTAACTTCAACGAATTGATTATTCCATCAAATTAAAGGCACAGTGCAGGACAAGGGTTTTGTTTTTTTATTTGGGTTGACATCTTTGTAGTAGGCGGTTATATGACAAGTTTTGTCTGTTTTTGAATCAAAGGTTTGGGCAAAAAAGCCCCATACGTAATAGATGCCGGTGTTAGACTTTGGCAGGACATAAAACATAGTCGAGCAAATGGCAGCAGTTTGCAGATGGGGCCAGTTCTTGCAGTAAACTGCCAAAATAGTGCATTCAAAGTAGCAAATTTTCCCTCTTAAAGTGTCAAGTATTCAGCTGGCAACTCGTATAGCATTGAATGTTTTCTTTACAAAAAAACGAGTTTGTGTACTTTAATTGCAAAATTGTACAGTGCCCTGCCATAGAGACACTTGGATGTTTGTCTTGTTGAGGTAGTTGTTAAGTTGATGTTTGTAAGTGATACAGGAAGAAAAATAATGAATTTCGCCACAGAAAATTTTGCGGGATGGCAAGAACCTTTTTTTTTTTTGGCAGTATGTTAATTTTGCAACTTTCTTTTGTAAACTTATTTTGCATGCCTTGGGCGAAAACGTGAATTTGGGAGCTTTTCCCGTGAACTTTAAATTATTCAAGAGAAATTATTTTGGTGTTTTAAATGACATTTAAAATGAGGGAAAGTTAGCATCATCTGGCATGGATTTTTGTAAAAGAAAGGTCAGCAATTTTGATTTTGACAACTATTTTTACCGCCTAAAATAAGATAAATTTCATACTGCAGTGGGAGCAGGGTATCGATCAAAATTGCCATCCAATGTCATTTTTAGGTCATCCGATTGTAATTGGAAAATTTTATTGTTTCGTTGATTTGTGTGGTGTGTGTGTGTGTGCCGTGAGTTGCATGTTAACCTTTTGGTTTACACTTTGGTAAAATGGTGTTCATCTTTTTATTGCAGTGATGGATTAAAATTAAAGTTCATACTTGGCATGCTAATACATTGAAACAAGGGTCTTATGTGGGGTCACAGATGAAGTCAAAAGTCATAGGAATCAATTGCTTTTACTAATGTAACTTTAAATGTATACACTTTTTTGGTTTAAAATGTTGTCTAGCTTTAGCGTTGGCAAGGTTTGCCTGAATGTAACAAACCAGGTGTGCAAAATCCTTGAAACATGTGGTAGAGCAGTTTTTACCAATTTTATCATAAATGTGATGCTTTTATATATTTAGCATTTAAAAAAAAAATTACTAACAAGCAAAATTTGTTTGTGTAGCAGTTACTTCAAATTGGGTAGAATTTTGCTATGCTAAACAGGGAATTTGTTTACACTAAAACAAAAAATCTTTATGACGCAAGTGTATTAAAGCCGCTACAGTGATTTTAGTCTGAATGAGTCAAAATAACTGAAATTTGCAGGAATAGCTTAAAAGGAAAGGGTAAGTCGGTAGAATTCTCGTAATTACTTTCTTCAACGAAAAAAAAAATAGACAGAAAAGGACAGAAGAAAACGGCAGTGTTCAAAGATACGAATCTCCATTCCAATTACGTGTTGTAGAAGTGTCCGAAAAGACACTAATGACTAAATTTACGTTTTTGTCTTATTAGGTGCTTCTATTCCTATCATTTGCAGGTTGTTAGGACACCTATACTTGTTACATTACAAGCAAAAATCTGATTTTTGATGATTGTTTTTTTTTTTTTTTTGATTTCTGGATTTAGCAAATCACTGATAGTGCCTTTAATGTAAAAAAAAATAGTGTTATTATGCAATGCGTAACACCCAGTCTAAAACTGAATGGAACCAATGGAAATTGCTTATATTGTCTTTAAGAATTGAAAAAAAAAAAGGTTTATACAGGACTTCTGTCTGGCTTCATGATGTTAACATTGGGATGAATTCCGATATCCAGAATGCACACAATCCAAGTTTCAAAATTTTCTTACTAACATGCACGAGTGTACTCGGGCATCAGGCACGTTACATTACGGCCTTGACTATTGTGAAAAATTGAAAAGTGCCTAATGAATAGGAAACATTAATTGATGAAGAGGGAAACATGGCTGGGACTTGGGACGAGATCTGACGATTAGAATGGCATTTGATGGGTTATTTTTTACGGTAATTTTGTTGTTGCGAGCTTTCAGCAATTCCCAATTTTCTGTGGATGTAGTTACATTTTTTAAATTGAAAAATTATTTTTTAAGAAATTGGCTGCCTGATTGATGTTTTGGTTGTTTGAGAGATTTTGTGTTCAAAGTATAATTTTAGTACGCTTACTTGAGCCTTTCAGTGCAAATTAAGGTATTGAGGAGTGCTATCTTAGGGTATAATTCAACATTTTTTGTGAAAAATTTCACTTTTTTTTATTTTTTGCTGCTTTTTTAAAAAAATTACATTTTACCCGATTCATGAAATATCATTTTAAAATTGCATATCCCCCATATCCTTGATGAAAATTGTTCAAGTTCCTCCCATTCAAATTTTTTGTTTCCCTCTCAAAATCTCCATTTTCCCCCTTCCCCAAGTCATGCAGAGAGTAAATGAAGTTGTCCCTGGGACAAAATAACCAAGAAACATTTCTGACTAGAAATTTTACGACACTAATGTACTTGTAGGTGAATAGAGGATGGTTCCTGGGGGAGGTTCCGAAGCAACCAAAATGCCCCCTAAAAGTTGTTTAGTTTTTCCAGTGGTCCTTTAACAGATGTGGATCTAAAGGACATGTCCGATCATCTTTGGACCCCCCAGATTTACCGGAAAGTAGTATCAATTTGAATCAGATTTGAGTCCGCGAATCCATTCATTCCCAAGATATAAACAAAAAGAAACACCGTATTTATGGGTAACATCAATATTAGCACAGTCTTGAAAGGCTGCAATAGGCATTGTTGCTTCTACCATCAAACCGCAAGTTTGTTTTCACGGTACTTGATGGGGCGTATGGCCAGTAAAGTCTCTCAATCAAGTAGAGAACACCCATAGACATAAATCGGAACAAGCACCTTTAAAGGTGCAACGAGAGATTTCAATAACAGGCGTTCCCGAAAAAATGTGAAAATTTGATTTTGCACGGGTGTAAAGCTTTATCCCCATCTGTAAAGTTAGCTGAGAACTGTTTCTTTGTACAAAAATTTTGAAATGTTTAATTTCGTATAGGACCAAATACGAAATTCAGCCATGTTTTCTATTGAAATTTAAGCATATACAAATCGCCTATTGTTTTCATTTCAAGTTATTTCTGTAACCAAATAAAAGGTAGGGAATCATTTGAGCGTCTAATCTATATGAAATCTCTACATATTACAGAAAATATGGATGTCTCGAAATCTCTCGTTGCACCTTTAAACCCTAATTCATTTTGTGGAGGTGAACAGCCTTTTTCTCTGAAATGCAAGCCTAAGATTGAAATATAAAAGGAAAAATTGAAAAGAAAGAACATATGGGAATAAACCATGTGATATTCCTCGTCGATGACACACCTGCCATTTTAACATGGCGGTATGTGATATTCTAACACACATTCTACATTTCATCTTAGAGAGCAGGCTGTTTCCCCTTCTTCTGTTTTTCTTTGAGAGATAACATTCGAAAACAGACCCAATAAAAGCCAGATTAACCTAGAAAATACCGAGAGGTTCCAATTTATCATCCGCCTAATCTAGTATAGGATTTTACATAATGCTAATTTCATATACCTTATAAGCCTGGGGGCCGCTGCTGTTTTCCCCCATATCAGCGTAGATGGATGAATGTTACCCTTGATGTGCAAATCTCTGAATGTGGAAATCTTATGAGCTAATGTAGTCTCAATTCCCCTGACAAAGTTCAGTAATGTTCATTTATTTGTGTATTTATAAAACACCACCTGGTATGATTTATGATTTCCAGGAATGACAAGATGGAACACAGATGTATAATTTACTGGACTCTGCCTTTGGTAGATGAGATGAACGTGGAAGCTCGTACGGTGGTGTCAGAGAAGAGATTCACAGAGGCTGATATTCTTTCCCCTTTAAAAACATGTAAAGGGCGCAAAAGAAGAAAGTTTCACCCCATTGATTTCCTCATTTAGGTGTACTGTAGCAATGGAAAACACCTTATGTTGACATGATTCATGTTGTATCTGGCGTGTCTTGTGTATGTCTGTTCTATGTGTGTCAAGCATTTAGTATACACCTTTTGGTTGGCACCTTTCAAACTTACGTTAGCTTGTAGTGCAGGATGGATCAAGCTTCATACTTGTTATGCTTATATATATTGAGAAGAAACAAGGTCTTTTGTGGGGTCACAATGGGCAGGTCAAAGGTCATTCAGGGCGTCACCTAGGTTGTCATTAGATTGCTTCTTCTTATGACCCACTTAAAAGGATGACCTATTGGGATGCGGTCCCTATTTTTGGGGTAAACAAAGAACGCTAAGGGGACGTCAGCTTGTATCAAAACTTTGGGACACTATTTACTTTTAATAAACTGTTGTTGTTTTGCTCTTGCAAAGTGCAAACATTTTACTTAAACCTCTGGAAATGGTACACTTGCAAACAGTAAAAAGTAGCACATGAGAACAGAAATGTTTTAAACCCAGGAGGCTGACGACCAGAAGACCCCCCTGCTGTACTTTTTTTGGCAAAATCCCTTGTCTAAGGTCCTAGCATCAGTCTTCTGTATACAATGCACAGAAGGAGGAGCCAAACATGCGTTGCTATGTCGGGGAAAAACTTTTCAGAAAAAGGAGAATTGACAACAGTGAGTGTGGATGCCAGCTGAATTGGTTGTTATTTATTATATATCATCATACAAATTCATGATCAATTGGAGTTGTGAAATGCAAGTAAGTATGTAAACAGTGGTGTCATTGCAAACTCGAATTTTGGGGTGTCAAGGGTTGGTCTGGTTTTATGTCAATCATTTTGTTGTTGCTGACAAGTGAAATGGTACATGATTAGATATAGTAAGATTACATTCTTATAGTCTGATCGGTTCTGCAGAAATTGCAATTTGTTCCTAAAGGGATTTGTCTTGGGGAGAGAAATATTTTCCAAATGGGCCTGCCCAAAATGCATGCTGCTTTTCGCACATGCCCCAAGTTTAAATCGCCCTTAACCCTATTCACGATCCAAAAACTCACGAAAAAAACTTACTGAACTGAGGCTAGAAAATGAACAAAGTCCAAAAAGATGCGATGCGTCATCGTATGAACACACATATCGGCACGGGCCGGGCAGCGTCTACTGATCAGGGAAATGTTGGTGCACCGGAGGCCCCGGGATCGAATCGCATCCCACCACGGATGTCCATCTTCTTTACCTTCTACCCCTTCCCTTTCGGTGCTATAGGCTGAAACCAACCAAATGTTTAGGGTTAGACTAGCTCGTTAAGTTCAGTTATCCCACTACCTCTGTACCTCCTGTCCAACTCGTTCCTTTAGATTCTCCATCCTGGACATATAAAACCTGTTGTAGCTAGAAACTTGGGAGAGGGGATGATAGACCACAGGGACTTTTGTTGCTGAGAGGGTTGCATCAGAATATCTGCATAATTTTATGAAAAATGATGAGCTAATTTGTCCATGCAAAAATACTTGATTGTCATCCATAGAGAATAATTTTGGTCTCTTGCCCCATGTAGAACATAAAAGAATAAGAACAAGGGGGGGGGGGGGTTGACAAATGATAATCTTCAGTGCTGTCAAAAATACTAATGCATATTCTCTTTATGCATCAAGCAGGTTAAGGTCAAGAGGCGTAAAAATAGTTATATTTTCCAAGCTGGAAAGACTAGGGGGGATTAGGTTGAATATGGTAGTCCTTTGGCATTGTGCCTGTAGATTGTATACATAGACAGCCATACATTTTAAATGTGGCCATGTTATATGGTTCGAATTATTTATACTAGGGGAGGCCCGCGCTGCGCGCGGGACCCCAGCTAGCTGAGTTGAACGGAGAGATCCTGAAATGGGAACAATCAATGAAACAGAAGCCAATCACTGAAGGTCAAGATCCAGTCTGCTCCGTATGTAACATTTACGAATGAGCTGCCGTAATTTTACACCTCCGTGGGTATTGACCCGGGCCCGGGGTCCTAGGGGTCCGGGGGTGCTTTGGGCCGTAAAAAAATAAAAAAGTTCAGACCTTGCGTTTGTGACAAAAGCAGAAGAGGGAAGAGGAAAGGGAGAGAAGGAAGAGTGAGTGCGTGAGAGCTAGAGAGAGAGAGAGAGAGAGAGAGAGGGGGGGGGCAGAAAGAGAGCACATTGGCAGATACAGTGGGGGCCTATTCCCCCTCGGCGGCAATGACCACCGATTAGTTGAGAAAATACTCTGTAACCCACGAAATTTCCATTTTTTACGCTCTCGCGCGGTTATAAATTTAGTGCTGGCTGGGCCTCTCTTGGTTTGAGAATTTACACAAACACCAGATTTTGTTTTATAAAACGGTTCGTCATGAATTATGAAGTGAACTACTAACCCCAATTAAAATCGTTTAATCAAATATTACATGAACAAAGTTTTGGAAAGTAACCGAAGGGTCTGCGATTAGTGCCTGAACCCCCCCCCCCCCCACCCCGGGCAGCCCACCCCCTCCCACCCCCCCCCCCCCCCCCCCCCCCCCCCCCACCCCCCCTAAAAAAATACCCCCCCCCCCCCCCCCTTCATATATGAACCTCCATGAAAACTTCATATATACTCCCCGCTAAAAAAATCCAAACGATATAAAATTACGGTATAAAAAGGATGTGGTATGTAGGTGAATTCTAATAATAAATGCCAGGAGCGTGTTTCGCGTAAGGTGTTGCTTATTGACCCCTGTGTCCGTAATGCATTGATAAAGAAGCATTTGATGTGGAAGTTTGAGAGAGTTATCCAGCTGGCTTGGCGCGTTCATTTGAAGCAAGTTTGAACACGTTGATGGCCATTTCAAACATCGTTCGGATTTTTTTAGCGGAGAGTATATTTTTTTAAACAAAACTAAAATCATCAGCTATATGTTCTTTTTAAAAACCGTTTATCATAACCTCGTCATTAAAAAGTGAAACAAGTACAAATTTATATTTGTTTCTATCAAATTGTTCAATGAGAAAATGTGTATTGGAACCGTGAAACACTGCAAGGGTTCCGCGCTTTGCGGGAGGGGGCACCCATCCGCATCCACCCCTGGGCTATCTCCAGAAAACACTCTACATATGAATATTTCAATCAAAAACCCCTTTGCATCAACATTATAATAGGACTACATGAAGCTCCCACACCACTTCGCAGCCACTGTAATTCAACCCCCTAACACCTCTGGTTTTGGGTCTGGAAACGAAGTTGTAAAAATAATAAGGGGGCAGCTAACTCAAGGTTCCCCGGGCTGCCAATTTCTCTCGGTGGCCCAGTACACCCGCAACCCTAAATCTCAAGTTTTTTGATTGTTTTTCCTTTTCCGTGGAGCCGAAGAACTGGATTCCAACCTTGCAGCTGAATTTCATTGTGCAATGATGTCATGAAAAAGCACAAAGATACTGGCGCAAGGCGGTTACGAATATTCGTTATTTAGGAGATGAAGTGAGAAATATGTGATGGCTCGGTGGATTGAGTAAAGGGGAAAAAGTGACGTTGTCATCTGCACAACACATCCCCGTCGTGCCCTTTGAATTTTTGGGCACCACAGTTTCAGCTTAATGAAAAGTCATGCTACCAATATCTAAAGCTTCTTTAAGTTCCTTGGATTGTAGTGTTATGCGGAGGGGCTGCTGGTGGACATCATGAAGAAAGAGACGATCCAGCTGGGAAATCCCTTCGGATGTTATCTATAAAATTAAGCAACAAAGAATATATAATATTGCGTGCCTCACCGCGCCCCACTGTGGTTCTAAAATATGTTTGCGGCCAAAAGAACAGTTCTTGTATACCTATAAACTCTAGGCTAGGGACATTCAAAGGCATGTCTTAGGAATCCTTCAGGGAACACTGAAGGTTTATGCATGGTTATGTTAATAAAGAACATGGAAAAAATGTTTTTTTTATACGAACCCCTTGAAGTGTGTAGAATTAGAAAGGATTTTTTCACGAACATTTTTATAATCGATTTTACGGTATCATTAGAAGAGTAAACTTCTAAAATAATCACAGGTAGCCTAGTATAAAAGAGGCCCTAAACTTACATTGGCAGCCTTAATTTCTAATCCTAGGATATTTTCTCAGACGCTTTGCCTCATTTTTTTTGCCCATTTCCTGTAGGTGGTAACATATGTCGCTTGCTTTTTGTCCATTGAACTGGAGTTGATTATACATTGATTTAAGCCTAGACCCGCACTTCTGTTTGCCTTTTGCTAAGCGCCGGCACGGTACGCGTGCTAGAGCGACACAGGGCAGTGACATGGTATTGTATCCCATAATGCAGTGCGCGTTATAACATACGCACAGCTTGTGTGCTGCCAGGGGTATGGTGTTTTATCCCCATAATGAATCAGCGACGCGCTTCAGCTAGGCAAACCGGACCCGTTTTTCCTGTTATACCATATAACTGAATGAGTTTTGGAAAATGAATGTCCGATGCACCATGGCATGGTCATACCCAACCAATGTAACAAAAAATCAGAACTCGAGATAGAGCCATCTCTGAGAACACTCGGGAACAAGGTTGAGAATCTTTCTTTTATTATATAGATTGGAATTCCATAGATGTCCAATTGTAGTGAGCTTTTTCGCATGGTTATTTTACCTAGGGCAAATAAGATTTTATGTCAATTGGCAAGTATGATATCATATTTCATCTAGAGGGTATGTGATTAAGGTTTCTATTCAATACTGAGCACACTAAAATAGGTAAAAATACTGTTTGTTGGGAGGCCAAATTGTGCTGCAAATCCCCACCTAATTCTCAGACTAATCAGTTCACCTTCACCTAAAATGCTCAGGTTGTTTCTGATACCATGATATGGATTATATAAGAGATTAAAGGGATTAGCAGGGATAATGCGCGCGAGGAATTCGAAAAATTGTGGAAATGTCATTTTGAACTTATAAATCAGGGATAAGTGGTACAATTCCATCTAACTGCTTTAATGTAGAAACAAGCAACCAAATAGTAAAAAAAATGAAGCATTTGAGGAATTTGTCATACCGTCACTGCAAATAGATACATAAATGGAATCTAAAAATCTACACTAAAACAGCTGATTTGTACACCAGTACAGAATAAACAAAGATCAATAAGTTGGGCATCATGATCAATACATTTTCCAAATGAACAATATTTTTAAAAATGTTTTTTCCCCCCCCACCCCCCCCCCCCCCCCCCCCCCCCCCCCCCCCCCCCCCCCCCCCCCCCCCCCTCGTGGAATCTGTGATATCATCGGAAAATGGCTTTCGTGATTAAAGTCGGAATTTGATACGCAGTATCTAATACAGAATCAGATAAAAAGTACTGCCTTGTCTTTAATCACACGGCTTTCAAAGCCAACCGCTTGAGGTTATGTATATTCACATATCCATAACCCCAGGAACCAAAAATATAAAAATATGATTTTGAGGATTTTTTTGATGTTTTGGATTAGCAATCGCTGCATTCCCTTAAATAAAAATGTACCAAGTTTATATAGGGTCATTGTAATTCATTAACTCTTGCATGAGTTTCTTCTATGCAGGAACCACAATAGCAATTCTCTAAACTGCCAGATGGGGTTGTCAATCCCCCTTCCTTTCATCTACACATTATTGATAACTCTATTTTTTAACCGTAATCCTATTTTCATTCTTGTCTAAACATTGTGAATCATGCAATACCCTCCCTGCCTATCTTGTAGTATGCAATGACTCTGCAGTGTTTAGTCTCACTTATTTGGATAAATATTAGGACAGGAGGCCGATCTATTGGCATTGGTCAGTCCTGGAGCCAAACTCTATAATCTGCTGCTGCTGACTTTGCTTGCTTATCTTTTCTGAGCTGAAGGTAATCCCATTTATATCTGGCGTAAGCTTGGGTAAATTTGAAAGAAAAACAAAGCTTCGCATCAAAGGGGAAAAGTAAAATCAATAGATTATCATTGACGCCATGCAAAGGAAAAAATGTAAATCAATAGCTTTATCATTGACGCAGTATTAAGGAATAAAGAAAAGGCTTTAGTTTCAACTCCTGTTTTGCTTTAACATGCAGTGTCTCAAGCCCAGACAGAACTCAAGAGTTTTGAGATTGTCGCCGTCAAAATGTTGTCAGGTCTTCCGAATATAAATCAATAAATGCTATCGTATATTTTATGCATTGATTGATGTTCATCCCAATTTTGCAAATTGCAAATTGAGTGCATCGGATTTTAAAGGCAGGCAGATATGCTCAATTGTAATGTAAAAACATGATCATGCGGAGTTTGTCCACAAGAGGATGGACTGTGGCCCTTAGGTAAATATATGAGTATAAAAGTAAGTGCCTTGTCATCTTGCTTATATATGGAACACCCTATGGTTGCTATAGTCCATTTGCTGTATTCTGTATGTGTTTGCATGCACAGTATGTGAATGATGCTGAGGGTAGCGATAAAATTGGGTAAGGAATGGGTTTTTGTGTCACCTTATACTCAAACCATATGTGGGTGGGGGCTATAGCACTCTTGCGACATAAGCAGTGAATATATACCCAAATTCGGCTGATTTTAAATGTTTTTTGTGGGGGGGGGCTCTTAAAATAACAGGCCGGGCAGATCTAAAAAAATATAACTTTATTCTCAAATTA
This sequence comes from Ophioderma brevispina, assembly GCA_023653785.1. Lineage (NCBI taxonomy): Eukaryota > Metazoa > Echinodermata > Ophiuroidea > Amphilepidida > Ophiodermatidae > Ophioderma > Ophioderma brevispina. Next base: position 28,642 of record JAMKCH010031764.1, on the reverse strand, counting down.
CAGGCCTACACTCTGAAATACCTTAGATTTTAAGAGACCATAAGATCAAAATCTGCTACCAGTATATTATAGAAGAATCACATAATAAAACTGTTTTTCCACAAAAAATGAGATTTTTTCTTGCCCTGAGAATATCGAATTCCTCAGGCAGTTATCAATACCGGAAATCAATTGTTGAGTTTCTTAGAACAGAGAGAACCCGTTATAGTGGATGCATTTGCATGAATCGGGGGCCCATCAGATGCGCATGTAAATGCCATCTCCGGCAACCCGAGTTAGATTGGATGTAATTGATAGGGAATCGTGTTGATTAGTTATGACGTGCCACAACAACATTTCTAACAGTCATAGAGCCACAAAGAGGGCATCCCGGTATGAACGAGCGCCTCGCGTAACTCGTTTATTATGGCCGAATCGAAGCCTGGTTGTTTGTTTTTCACTGCTTCTAATAAACTTGATACGAAAAATTATATATGGGGAATAAATTTCTGCTGAACAGAAAAAAAACTGTGGGAGTGTGTATGGAATACCTTAGGAGATTGTTGAAACCCCACATACAGCCCCTATTGTTCTTGTCAATTATTTATAATTTACCAAGTATTGGTAATTTAACCATATTGATATTCCAGATAACGAGTGCTACCTGTAATGTCAAATACTACGACTAATTAGCTGTTGTTGTAACTGCGGAAATGGGGTGGGAGGTAACAGCCACGACGACAGCTGACTTTTTTTTTTTTTTTTTTCGAAACAAATAAGGGTTTGGTCGTACATGGCCCCCACCAGAGCTAGGCAGTCGACCAGAAAGATGAAAATTCACACGGTTGTACACGTAGCGAGAGATTTCTGTGGTTTTCAGTTTCCTTTCAATAAACAAGAGGGTTGTGACAGTTAGGAGAGAGAGTTGAAGCACAAATGTTATTGTTCAAATGCTGTGAGATCATGTTCTCATCTACTGTGGCTCAGTTCAAAGATTTGAGTGTGTGTTTGTTGAGTGTCTCTTTGTAGCTGTGTGCGCATGTGTGAGACTGTTTGTGTGTTTGCACATACTATATTTCGGACAATATTTTTGTGTACAGAATTTTTCACAATTATCATATTTTTGGAAATACAGTGAGTTGATATTTTTTAGGAAAAGTGGAAATTGAACTCAGACATTTCATATTTTTGTGTTTCTTTATGTTTGAGTTTCCAAGTTGATTGGTAAAATGTGTGAAAATATTGTCAGTGTGAAAATAAAACAGATAATACAATTTTGTCCCTATTATAGGTTACTGTGAATCATACCTGTAACTCAGTGTTTACCTTTGTTCATATTCTAGTTCACAATCTAGTGTGTTCAGTATAAGATGAAACATGACCTTTGATAAGGTACATTGAGATAACACTAGGGAAAGCCAAGGTCTTAATGCAACCCTAGGGTAAATATACTATAGTAGCTATGTGTATTTTGGCATAACTTTGAGCATCTCCTCTGAGAAAATGTAGAATTTAAGTGGCAAATTAGAACAGAGTCACACAGAGATACACATAACAGGGTTTAAACTGGCTGAAAATGGAGAGTATTTGGCAAGGCACTTTCTTGGAAAGCCATGTCAAAAGACGCATCATTTGGGATTGGTGAAAAAGTGTTTGTCAGTCAAGCAGGTTAAAAAAAAGGAAAGCGAGTGTAAATAACCTCTACAAGGGAAAGTCCCCATGATCAATTAGTAAACATTGTACCAGGAGGCAGTGCCCATTTTAGCAATTAACGCATCTCCGCTCCGCTTGATACAAACTGCTTAAGCCGTTATTTTTCACGGTACAATGCTTCTGCGATTGCTGAAGAATGGACCTTCCACGTCTCGTACTTTACTGCAACACCTATTTGCAATTGATTACAATATGTGGAATGGAGTTTTTTTTTTTTAATTTAAAGGTGCAGCGAGGGATTCCCATACTACCAGGTATCCTTACAAAACGAAAGTACTATTTTTTGTCCCTGATGTAAAGCTTTCCATAAAAAATATCCTCAATCTGAAAGGATCACTGAGAAAATGTTTCTTTGGTACAAAATTGGAAATTTCTAATTTTCTTATAGGAGCAAATTACGAAATTCGCCTGAATGTTTTAGACATTGAAATATAGCAAATCAAACTCACCTCATTTAACTCTTTTAAGACTTCCCTGTACGCCAAACACAAGCGGACACTATTGATTTTCTAATTTTATACCAAAATACTATTGAGGACACAATTTTGGTGCCTCAATCTCTCGTTGCACCTTTAAAACATCAGCAGGTTTTTAAAAACTTCAAGTTAAAAAAGTTTTTAAGTAATTTAAGCATAAAAAAATGCAAATTCATTCAAGTTCTTGTTTCATTCAGTACTGAGGATATTTGATATTCTTGACAATATTTAGTTTCTTGCAGTGAGTCCGAGAGTGTGTTTTGAACCATTCCACAATGCAATGAAATGTGCCCTAAACTGACTGTATAAACTCATGTCAGTACTTACAGAAGTTTCTAATTACAAATCACTTTAAAACCCTAACTGCTTTTTTGGTTTTTAGCCTATACTCCAGAAGGAAGGGAAGGTAAGGAAAGAAGCTAAAAGAAACTTGGACATCCGTGCCGGGATTCGAACCTGTGCCCTCCGGCCCAGCCATGCCATATACCATGAAGGGCAGCCACGAGGGAGTCGCTGGCCCATCCAGCGATTTCGTGCCATATGAGTGTTGGTGCATGACGTCATCGCATTTTTTTTGGACTTAGTGCATTTTTCCAGCCTCAGCTCATTTGGGTTATTTGTGTTGAGTTGGTGTAAGGGTTATGACAACTTTTAAACTAGCATACCATTTACAGGTCGAGTTACTACAATTACCAACAATTGTGCAAAAATCCCAAATTTTGAAAATTGGGGGTAATCTATTTAAATTATGCTGTAATTGTTTTATATCAGATCAAATACAAAATTTTGGTTTTGGAATATTTTTTTGTTATGTGTTTTAACCATAAGCAAACAAGGGTGCTAAGATTACAAACAGGCCACTTATTTAATACCACCGTTTAAGGCCCTTAAGTACCAACACTTGCAAGGCATTATGGGATTGGTGAAACACCTCTAATCTCATGCAACGTACGTTCTTAATGTTAGATAACCCTGACATGTTTGGAACCAGCCGTATGGGCTAAGCAAACGAACGATACATTATAGGTTTGCATCTCACCTGTATTGATGTAAAAGTCACCTACGCAATAATCAACTGAATTATGGTTAAGTATGGATTAAATTCAATGAATATCTTATTTTGACCAACTTTTATTAGATGATCTGTTTTTATTAGTCCACCATCTCCATTTCTGCAACTGGAAGAAACAGTCGGCTTTTAAGTGTGTGTAGAAGAACTAAAGATGGGGAACTTAACCTGAGGGTTTCAAATCTGCATCCATCCACACCTTACAGATCTGGAAATCAAGCCATAGTGGCAATTTGCTTTAACTTGAACGTGACCTTTTGAGGAAGGAAGAACCAGTTGAAATTAGAGGAGAATACTCTGGTTATTGGGGTATCTATGGATGTAGGCTTTCAGATCAAGTCTTTGGAATCAAGGGCAATTGCCATATGAACAGCCCCCTGACTAAGCGGCACTGGCACATTTTTGCAAATATGAATTTCTTCAATTTGCTCCGCAAATGATAGTCTAAGGCATTGGACCTTGGGGAAGAATATAGGATATTGACCACATAAAAAACATCCCCAAAACAGATACGGGCATTAATAGTAGTCTAATTTTTAAGTTTTGCTGTAACTGAATCAGGCAAATTTGTCCAACATAGACTCGTACTCATTGATATTAAAACCACAAAGTCACAGACCAGTCAAACGGGGTGGATGCCACATGATCACCTTGTGCTGTGCTTTCTTGTGTAAAATGCTATTTCTGTTCACTGCTTGAATAAATGTCGCCGAAGTCATTTTGTCTGAAAGTGTTTTTTACCCATACGGGCGCTGATTTGGTTTTAAATCATTTCAGTGAAGGGCTATTTATATAACACTTTTTTAAAAGCCTTTACACCATATCATTTTTAAAAAATTTTGAGGGCCCACTATTTTTTCAATGGTTTTCATGTCTCTTTAACAAAAACTTTATGCATTTCTGTCGTGCCATCCATAATTGTGATGGTCTGAACAGATGGTCCTTTCTTAATAACACCATTAATAGGCCTAAATTTTGTGCATTACTCAACGCTGTAACAGTAAATCTTAGGTACGCGCGATTGCAGGGTTTGTTTTTTTCGGGAAGTCAATTTTGTACTGAATTTTTTTCATTTTCCACGATGCAGTTGGCATATTTATAAAACAATTTCAGTACAAGTTGACTTATGGAAAACACTCTTGAACTGCATAAGTTCTTGCCAGCTGCTAGGTGCTAAATGGCAAATACCGATTTAAGCCTTCAGTGGTCACGTTTTACACGAGATGGTGCTACGTCTGAAATCATGAATTAAAATGAATTGTAAATATAAGAAGAAAACAATAGACACTAGTTTAACTGCACTTCATTGATATTTCTTTGCGTGTGTTTTTTTAATAGACCTGTTGCAGGTTGTTGAGAGAAATTAAGTAAACACTTAAACAGACAAGGGCCGTGTGATTTAGAGACAAGCCTCAAGGAATAAATATTCAACAAACCCAACTTTTGGCTCTTCAGGTAAATAAAAGGAATTTAAACATGGCAAAAGATTTGGCTTGAAACTATTCCTAATTAACTTTCTCAAAAAGCTTCATTTCCCAGTTATAGAGGGGTAATTTTTTGGTTGTCAGGTCATCTTTAAACATTGTGCAAATTCCCCGTTTTAGCATAGCAAAAATGCTACCCCTTTGAAAGTAACTGCACCCCAACTTTTGGCTTGTATAGCATTTTTTCCAATGCTAATTACAAAAGCAATCCCATATATTGATAAAATTGGTCAACAACTGCTTTACAAAATTTCCCAAGGAACTTTGCCCCCCTCTGTCTGTAAAATAGGTAGCACTTTTGACCAAGGCATTGTCTGAGTTCTAAGCATCCTGCAACACAGGCTTTATAGCTAGCCAAAAGTATACTGGCTATTTCTATGGCCTCTGACTCGTAATAATCCAAGCAATCTTCGGGATTCCCTGGTATTCCTCTTACGTCACTAACGTAACATGGCGTTCACTTTGCTGACTTTGCTTGCCTATCCGATAGTTGTGTTGTGTGTGTCATCTGCAGAGCAAGCGCCATATCTACCCCTACGCCCCACTCAACACCCAAAAACCCAATGCACTCGAGTTAGAAAAATGCACTAATCCCGGATGCAGCAATGACGTCACGAACAAATTTGCACTTGGTCAGATATCTAATGGATTGATTCAAAACGCTTTTTCGAACAATCATTTTTTAGGTAAAAGTTTGTTGTTCATTGCAATCACTAATTTTTTAGTGGGGGGGGGGTAAACAAAATCTTGAGTTTGATATAAATTGAGAACGATGTTGTTAATGACAATCCATCTTTGAATTTTCTCCTACATGGCTAACAGTAGTGCCAGCATGTTAACATTCGCAAGTATTGTAAGTGTTTTGTGTGCGTTTATACATTGTGTGGGTGCATGTGTGTTTGTTTTATCAGAATATGCCTGGGAGAAAAGCACATTACACCCACTGAATAAATTTGATATAAATGGGTTGGGGAAAGAAAAGAAAGCACAAACAAAATAAGAAAAATTGAGGACAAAATCAAGAGTAGTCAGAAAATCAGTGCTCTGTTAACAAGCCATTCACCCTGTGAGTACTGCCTGGCTTTTAATGTACAGCATTTCTGATTGGCTAATTATGTCATATGTTCATTTCAATAACCAATTGAAATGCAGCTTTCAAATATTTCATTTATTTTAAGCTTCTACTTGGCTTTAATGTACGGCATTTCTGATTGGCTAATTATGTCATATGTTCATTTCAATAACCAATTGAAATGCAGCTTTGAAATATATCAGTTATTTTAAGCTCTATTCTCTTCAGCTCAACTATCCATTCTTAACATGTTGCTAATTGGTTAAACAAATTGCACAACATTCAGTGTGACCAATCCATAGATATACTATTTATCAAAATACCTTTTACAAGAGGTACGCGCGCACCATCCAGAGGGGGCGGGGCTTAGCAGTAGATCGCACGATTACATTTATGTGATGCACTTAAAGTACGCTTATCTTGTAAAAGGTACTTTGACAGAGAGTATAGTACTCATATAAGATTTTGTTCACTTCTTGCAGTTAAAATGGTAGCTTTTGTTATAGGCACCTATACCCTATTTAGTGTAAGGTGGAACATGACCCCATTCTTTTGCTACTTAAATATTCTACACATTTTGTCAGAGGAGATGCTCCAAGTTATGCCAAAATACACTATAGGCTACTATAGTATATATTCTCCCTAGGGTTGCATTATGACCTTGGTCTTCCATAGTGTTATCTCAATGTACTTAATCAAGGTCATGTTTTATCTTACAGTGAACACACTATAGCTACTATAGTATATTTACTCTAGGCTTGCATTATGACCTTGGTCTTCCATAGTGTTATTTCAATGTACTTAATCAAAGGTCATGTTTCATCTTATAGTAAACATACTATAGCTTCTCTTACTTCTCTCATGCATGTTCTGTCACTTGCAATTCTTGATTACCTTCAATTCAACTCCAAATCTGGAAAAAATCAGTGTAAAAGTGGATGAACTTTACAGCTGTTTTGAGGTCAGCCATAGTTTGCCCTGTGTACCCCTTACCAGTGACTTCCAAATTAGAGCAATTGAAGTATATTTTTTTTTTTTTTTTTTTTTTAGATGAAAGGCAGAAAAAAGCAGAACCAAACTGGTTCAACATGGGAATACAACTAGCTGGTACATAACAATTTTTTCCAGAGTAGAAATTGGTTGATATTTTGTCTGTTGATTTTCCCAGGGACACCACTTATTGATTTGCCTTATCAGCAAGTCACATGGTGAAGGAACATGATTTTTTGTTGTTGTAACTTTACCGAGATAACTTCAGATTTGTGGAAGGGGCTGTGATCTCATTAAAATTGGTAGGCAGGATAAAATTTGTTCCAGAGTGTGGCCCCAAAAATAGTGTTTTGTGTTATTTTCATTATACTGTCCTTGGTTTTCTTAGAATTGCGATTTATCTCTTATCTGTTGAAGTTCTTTCAGTTTTGCATCAGTTTCTGATTAAATGGCTGCCAAGTTTTGGCCCTCACATGATGTTGTGTTTTCATGTATTGTAGATGGAAATATCCCTAATGTTCTTACTGTCTTAGCCTACGTCCAGGAAGAGAAGGAGGAATAAAGGAAGAGAAGCAAGAGGAATGTGTGGAGTTGGGTGCGGATTCGAACCGGGGAACCCTTGGGTGCCAGGCCCATGGCCAGGGGTGGCAGGCCACCACTGTTGTTGCTGGCCCAGCCAGTGATTTGATCTCTGTGTGTTTGTTTGATCATGAGCATATCAAAGCTTACCCACGTATTTTGGTAGGGGATATACCCCTTTAACTCCTCTCTAGACTTTTGTTTGGACGATTCCCACATAAAAATTTAGTGTTACACACAAGTGTGTGGCCGCTGGGGCAAGGGCCGGATCAATTTTTAGGAAATTAATAATTTGCCCACTTAAATCCCTGCATACCATTGTGTGAATGCAAGAAGTTTGTAAGTGCAATAGCTGTCATTTGACATTCCCATGAAATATACTATTATGCCAAGTCTTTGGTCATTGGCTCTTGAAATGGTTCTTCGGGGAACACAGAAAGACCGTCGACCTCTTTACAATTTTGTTTTAAACACTAAATACATTTTCCTTCTCCATATCGATGGAATTAACAAACAAAATCATATAACCTTTCATGACTAGCTTCTGTCAATCTGCAAGCTCCGTAAACATATATTTTCTGTCCCCTTGCTTCCTTTGAAATTAAAATATTCTTATTTTATTTATTTTCAGTGCATATTTTCACTTTCAACAAAATCTCACAAATCTTCCCCACAGGGCGAAGATTATTCCCTCTGGAATGCTGTTCTTGGTGGGAAAATAGTTTCCTTAGCATCTGCTGTAAAAAAATTTGCTTGTTACCATCAAGTCTGTACCTTTCTATCTTGCAACAGGCCCATAGTTTAAGAGGATATTTTGCCTCACACTCCTGTTTCCCACCAGTTGGTTATTTTGACTGGCCAAAAAGAACAAGGATTCCAGCAAACCATAGAACAAACAAAAGTTGCATAACACTTTCTTTGGATAACCCTTTCAACCCTGTTAGATTTCTATAGTACAGGCTTAGAAGAGTCACTGGTCCAAGTCTTACATGTGGTGTATACATGTTGACCTCTAATGACCTCCAATGTGACCTTTGACCATATTTTGTCAATCTGTAAAGCACTACTGCAAATAAGGTACTTGGGGAGGACCACCAAACTTAAAATAATTGTAACCATTGGCATAAGACTCGCATGGGATGTACACAGGTTGACCTCTAATAACCCGTATGCAACCTTTGGCCCCATTTTATTCAAATGAATAAAATAACTTGATGAAAGAAACCACTGCTCCAACAAGACTCTCATGGGTTGTACACATCATGTTGTGCAGTATCATTCCCAGAAAGCAAATGTTAACTGTCAGCGCAGTATAATGAGGTCATTGAACTGCACACCAGAAATTGAGGGAGTAGGGCTGGTTGTACAAAACCCAGGTGTGTCACATTGTGAAGGCAGTCAGCTGATTGTCATTGTATGCCAACACATGGGCTATATCCTGCAATCATGCAATCCCAGGTGGTACTGACAATAGCCAAGACTTGGCTAGCAAAATCAAACAAAAACTCAAACCTTTCAAAAAAAGGACAGCGTGATCGCAAAAGACACCAGGTGATTTCAGATGTATAGAGTTTCCATTTAGCCTGGTTAGGCATATATATGCAAACCGTTTACCTCGCATAGGATGACCAGTCATACCTTCAGTTTAAATGTGATGCTTTTAAAGGCGCTTGTTCCAATTTTTGTCTATCGTGTTCTCTACTTGATATGGGATTCTGACACTTTTATACGCTGACCAACAATTGCCGTGGGAAACAAACTTGCAGTTTTGATGCTAGACCCGATAGTGTATAGTGCAATGCCCTATTCACTACTGTGCTAATTATTGATGGTTAACCATAAAAACAGCAGTTTTTTGTCAATATCTTGGAAAGGCAATGGCTTTGGAAGCTTAAATTTCAGGAGGACAATGAGAAAAATATAGCCTTTCATCTTATATCAAAATTGATACTACTTCGGTTAAATCGGGGGGTCACAAAGACAATCAGAACAAGCACCTGTAAGCTATTTCACATGTCATTTTAGAGCCTATATTGCACCCTTTTCAAATGTACTCTTAAAATACAAAAAAAAACATGGTAGCATAAAGCCCAAAGCTCAGGTGAATATGGTAGATCGATATTAGGTTTCTGCAATTATGGTCACACCATTAGGTCAGTAGACCCAAGTAAAGTAGATCAACACTAAGGCCTCTTTAGTTAGAGTCATTAAACTTTGGCTTAACTCACAGTGATGCCACTTTTTGCTGCTATTTGATATTATATAGTATATATATATATACACATGTATGCTTGCCAACCATTCTGTTTAATCAGAATTGGCAATTCCCAAGTTTCCTGCACCTCCAAAAAAAAAACCAAACAAAAACAGAATGTTCCAATTTCTGGAGAAAAAAGATGCACCAGCAACTTGAAGAGGTATTCTCATACATGATCTCATTGGCAGTTTAATGTTGTTTTTCAGTGTTTTTGCAGTGGAAAGTAGTAGTTAGCAATATGGATGCCAAGAAAGAAGTAAGAAGTGCATAAAGAGGTTTTATGAGTACTACAAAGTGCAGTTACATCGATGTGGCTAAAAATTTTTGAGGTTGTGGTCATGCATTTTATAACGAGATGTATAAAGATCACACCTGTATTCTGCTTTTTTTACTCGTCAATATAGCAGGTATTTCCGGGTTTACTGCTGCAACAGTTTGGGATGTCATATTGTACCTAAATCGGCTTAGATAAGAAATTGGTGTAAGAAAGATCTACTTGACTCTTGTTTGGCAATGGAACCTGCATTTTGACCCTTCAGGTACAGGGCGTGCTTGTGCGGACATTCACAGTTTCTCATTAGTGGATGAGCTGTGAGCGATATATCGGAGCAATTGTCTTGACTTCATAATCGAAGTAAGTAAAACAAAAATAACATAGTGGGAAAAGGCCACGGACTCGGATGTTTGAAGCATGTAGCCTCACCAAAGAAAACTCAAAGACCTTGCCTGATGACAGTGTGCTACAGAAGGCCCTGACAGAACTTAATTGCAGTCATGTTTAGTGATCACACATGCATGTCATTCTTCTGAAGGTCTTACAGAGGCCACAATGGATGAAAAAATATTTGGACATAATGAAATGGACTCACACTGAAAGCACTCACAAATTTGCTAAACAATTGGGATGTTACATTTTGTAAAAAAAAGGGGGGGGGGACGGCGGGAAGAGTAAATATATATTTTCCTTGTTAAGCTTAACTTCAGCAAAGGATGGTGACAATACTACCAGCATTTATCAAACTTGAAAGCGGCAGTAATCCATCAGCTAATTGTGTATGTGCTAATCTGGCTAATCCACCTTTCATCCTATCATATCTTACTACAGCCTGAAGTAATGTTTGAATCCGGTTATTTTGAAAGGTTTGAATTGGTCACAACAACATGCTAGGAACACTGTAAATTTTGGCAGGGGAAGGTCAAAAAATTGATTTTCCGGGCTGGAATTGCCACTATCTGCCACAAAAGTCGTGCTGGTTTTACTGTTTTTTACAGATGTAAAATCAAATTTTTTAAATGTGTGAAGTGATTTCAAGAAGAAGGGTACATTTATTATGTTGGACTATTTTTCATACCAATATTCCCTCTACGTATTGATGAAAGACATACAGACATGCAAGCCCTCTTTCGTAGGTAAGTGCAAATTAAAAAGAATATTTTCTTATTATACCACAGGTAGCTGAAATACAATATTATGATAGCATTTAAACTTTGGTATTTGAGAGTGAAGCCCAACAGACACGGGATTTCTTGATGCAGATACTGAACAAAATGAAGAAAACAAAGAAAAAACAAACATCAGACAATCTTCATTATATGGCAAGCAATAATTGTACCTTAGTATACAAATACTCAAGATCCTGATGGTCATTAAGGCACGAGTCATTGATTATAGGTCAATTGGAGATTGGCTTTATTTAAATGGCAGAGAATATAATTAGTAGTTCACTTGAGTAAGCCGCCCGTAGTATATCATAGGTATGTATGGAATTATAGCAAACAAGCGGTTTGCATTATACTCCGATGAATGTCTGCATCATTTCCGTGTAAAGAAAGTCCTAAACCACATTGGCCAGTCGGTGAGAGAAATTACAGTTGACTTGTAGGGAAAATGCTTGGAATATCTCTAGGTAGATTTTCTCAAGCGTTATCTAAAGCCAGAAATCGAAAGCAAATATTTAGTTATCAGTTGACAAGCCGATTCATGTTCTTACTCTTGAAGATTATGTGTTTAGTGGATGTGAATGTTTCTGAGAGGTTGGGGTGCAAAACTCATCTTTGTCATCTTCATTATGAGTGAAATACATAGAGATTATAGGCCTCTCTCGTTTGCTTTAGTTTTGGATCCATGAGCGCAAGTGACGGGTGGATATGATCATAATGGGCCGACAATGTACTAGCTTCATTTTGTACACTAGATGTGAAAATCCTTTTTGTTATTGTTTGGTGTTCTTTGATTGGCCTATCAATACAACAGGCCTGTGTTCAAGTAGAAAGCCATAGGTCACTTCCAATGAAAACAAGTCTTTTGTGCGGTCCAATTTGTTGCAAGTAATGAGGTTGCTGAAATTGTATGGGAATGGTTTTTTGACAAAATTTGCTCCATATGTGTTTGGGCTGTGAATGGTGAGGTGAGTTACGATTCACTATGAGCTAGTTAAAATCTCAAGTTCCCTTGGCACAGTTCAGTAGCTTTCAGTCACCACAATGTATTTAGGAAAATACACCCCCTTGTGGTTTTGGGTATGATATAATTATGATACCCAGATCACAACAAGGTCAGTTCATGTCAATGTTTATATGTACATGTACAACCCATGAACTGTGGCTTGGTGGATGAGCATATTGAACTCAGAGTGATTGAAAGAAATGGTTGAGGAACAATGACTTTACGTGCCCAAAGTGGAAACGATTGATTGACAGTAGAATTCCAATATTCTGCAACACCTAGAAGTCTGAGAAAAAAGGCACCCAATCTCCCAAGCCACCAAGGAGCAGGATGAGATACTTATCTTAGTGTGGAAGAACCTTTTCTCTGTTTAAAGGTGTGTGTTCGATCGTCTTTGGGGAACCCCCTGATTTACCCGGAAGTAGTAAACGGGGGGGGTGAATCCTCATTAAGAGGATTTCCTTGTTTTTGAATTTTGTACCAAAACTCATTTTGAGTTCCTTAGGGGGGTCATGAAATTTAAAAATTTTACTATTTTTTTTATCTTTTTCCTTTCCTCATTTTTGTCAATGGCCTCTCACCCACCCCTGGATACGATTTTGATATAAGATGAAAGGCCGATTTTCTCATTGTAGTCCTGAAAATTGAGCCCTCAATTCCATTTCATTGCAAGATATGAACAAAAACACCAAATTTATGGTTAAACCACATATTAGCAATTATTGAAGATAGGGCTTTGCAATGCGCATTATTGCTTCTCCATAAAAACCGCAAGATTGTTACCCACTCCGGTACTTGATGGGGCGATGTGCAAGTGCCAGGCTCTCATCTCAGTAGAGAACACAATAGACAAAAAATCAAACCGCACATTTAAAATACTGTTTTACCATGATTTAAACTTTTATATTCCCTTCCCATCCATAACTTTCAAAAGGAAGTTACTGTTTGCTGGCTGTTCAGAAAAACCATTTCATATTCTGGCCACATGAACATTCATGAATACTTTACAGGGTAAATGAGAAGATTATTTGCACTTGTCTCTTAAAACAACATCGGCATGAATAGCCCCTCTTTACCAATACAAATAAAAACTTGGCCTCTGTGTTGAATTGCCAGTTGTGAACACCTATTGAACACGCACTCTGGTGTATTGGGTTAGGGCGGAGTAGCAGCTCCCACAATGTTAACAATACTGCATGGCTCCTAACAACAACAAATACGACGAGTGTAAGACGGGATCGGAGTGTGGACGCCTTTGTCAATGTCACCAGCCTGTTTTTCCTTGTGGACGTTCATCAGGATCGTGACATGGATTGGCATGTTTGGTTAACTCATCGCAATCAGATCATGGGAAATCCTCTTTCTCAGATTAAGTGTTTGTGCAAAAGTTTCACACAAATTTGAATGAGCAAAATTTGTGGCAGATTATAGTAAGCGGGGTCGGGTATGTGCTAATAATATTGAAATAAACTCCCAAGTATAGTGATGTACATGTGTGTATGTTTGTGGCGCCCCCTGTTGGTTTGGTAAGAGAGAAATGGCAGCAGAAGCCCCCTATACGTGCACGGGAATTTGTTTTCTGCTCTAACTTTGGTTCAAAAATAATAATACCAACAGTCAATAAGCCGATGTTGCTACTGCTACCAGTGCATATTGTAACCGATTTAGATCAAGAAAGGTCTGCAAGTAATTTATGACCCTAGATTTTATGTGGTCTGTATTGAACGGACTGTAATTTTGCCTGCCAGAAAACAACAGAGGGCGTCATGAATGTCAAATATGTGACATCATAGGTCACATCATATATAGGTTATTAGTACTTTCCTCCGCATGGTATTGATATTACTTATTCTTGAGACCATGCACAAAATTTGTTTCTGTCAAAAAGGTTATGTTGAGAAGTTAGGCTACTAGGATTAGTGTAACAAACAAGCCTGTGTGGACTTAATTGTAAATAAAGAATAAAGGGTTACCGAAATAATCACTAAAAACTATAAAAGAAAACTGTGAAGTAAATAGAAGATTAGGTCAAATTCAAAAATTAGATTAGGTTTAGGACAGTGATAGGAAATTACTAAGGTTTTATAAAAAGCCAGGATAAAATTATGTCGTTTGTTCAAAATAGAAATCTGCCCCACACACCAAGGAATTTTTGAGAAAAAAAAAAGAGAATTTAAACAAAGTGGTATTTCTAAAAAGAATATGATCCTACCACAGTTGTGTTGTCAGAAACCCTTTCAAGTTTAATCACAAGTCAAAATTTCTCCTGGTTAAAGCTTTTGTATTACCAAACTAAGGCCCAGGTCCTGTGTTGTGTTGCCATTGGCCGGACATTACCTCTGGTAACAAACTGGACAGGCCACCGACAGACGAGCGCCAAACACCTCCAAACATGGTAGAATCCACGGGATTTCCATACAAATTGTTGGGTCTTGTTTACATAAGATGAACAGTGGGGTCAAGACTTACACCCAGGTCAAGAGAGCATGCTGGGACAGACGTTCTCCTCTGTGGAGTTATTTGTAGCTCGAATTCCATTGCTTTAGTGTGGATTTTTGTGCTTAATAGTTTGAGCACCAGAATAGTAAATTTGACACAGAACAAATTTGTAAGGAAGGTACAATCTGTATAAGTGGAAATTTCCGCGTACAGATATTTTCGCGATTTAACAGTTTTGCCAAATGCGCGAGAATTAATGTAGGAGGATTGAAATGCAATGTAATACAAATCTATGGAAAAAAGTTATTTTCGCCGAGTTGTTTTATTTTTGCGTTTTATGTTCACTCGCGAAATTCGTTGATGTGAAAATAAAAACTAGCGGAAAATTTTCCAACTTATACAGTATAGGCCTAGGCTACTTATTTGTACTAAACCAAGTATAAACTGAACTCTATTATTTGGGGGAAATTCCTTGTTTGATTACAGGCAAATTCACTACATTTTTGAACAAATATTAATACAAAAAAGTTCAGTTCAAAATTGTGGTTCCCGTGATCTTATCCTTTGCTTCATCAAAAAGCGATTTAATTTAAATTTGTTTAGATCTTATTATTTCATTCTGGTCACATATGACCATGGTTTTCTTTCTTTTGTTACCCTTTTTGGTGCATTAAACCTCTGCAAATTTTCCTTGACTTGAACAAGAGGTACAAAGAATTCATAATGTAGAATGCTTTTCAGACTAGTACAAAGACCCCGGACAACAAAGACAAAACATTAAAGTTGGATTTCAGAAAGTTTTCAGACATTCAAGTTTTTTTGCAAAATCAACCATGTTGGTCCAGTGTGGATCTGTGAAACCAGCTGTTGAGATTCAGTAGGGGAAAAACACTGGTATTGTTTTAGTAACTCCATAGGCCCAGTTTGATCATTTTCAGCCTAGCGAATTAGCTGGAATGATCGGATTTCCAGATCGGGAGACATTTTCATACTCCACAGAGTTGAAGGACTTGGTTAGAATGTACACCCCTGATATTGACCTGAATTCCAGGCAATTATTCCATCTGTTGCGCTCACCTCAAAACTGACGACAGAAGTCTAAGGAGGTGGGGAGGGCGCACTGCATCCTGTTGCCAAGATACTATAGTGTGTTCATTGGCTATTTAGGATACTGCCTCAGGCTTATTTATTTGGTTTAGTCATTTTGTTCAGTTTCCTTAAAACCTTCAAGGGGCTTATGGGAAAACAGAGTGGGACTCCTGTCCATGAGATTTGTTGAAGTGGAAATTGCAGTAAATATGTCAGTTTGTGAACACTTGAGTGGTGGCAGGTATTAACATGTAGTCATTGTAGACCAGTGTAAAGGTGATGGGGATAAAATCTGAAGTCTGGGGTTAGGTAAAATCTTTGCAGCAAATCCAGGGAAATTTAACTCTCTTAATCCACTTTCCACCTGGCATAAGCACATTGCTCTCCAAACAATAACAATGGTAAACACACTGGCAGTGTGCTAGTTTGGTACAATGACATCACTGTGTTAATCCACCTTCCACCTAGCATAAGCAAATTTCTTTCCAAACAATAGTAATGGTATGCCGATTGAAAGGCAACACACTAGCAGTATGCTAGTTCTGTAAAATGACATCACTCTCTTAATCCACTTTCCACCTGGCATATGCACATTGCTTTCAAACAATAGAGGTCTTTCACCTCACTCATGCATAACCTATAACAAAAGGTGTTAGTTCCCGTAGTATTCGTCATTCAGGTCAATTTAATACCCGATCTCAAAGTACTTGTGCTATGCAAAGTG
The DNA here is from genome assembly GCA_023653785.1 of Ophioderma brevispina. Taxonomy (NCBI): domain Eukaryota; kingdom Metazoa; phylum Echinodermata; class Ophiuroidea; order Amphilepidida; family Ophiodermatidae; genus Ophioderma; species Ophioderma brevispina. The sequence continues at coordinate 12,325 of JAMKCH010031764.1, read as the reverse complement.
TGATCCATACTTTTATGCATACATATCCAACATGCATGTTGTTCTTTAGATTTAGAAAGTCTCCAGAAATTTGGAATGGACTGAACAAGATGGCTGCTAATCTGAAAGGTGGAAGACCTCTATAGCAATGGTATGCAAATTTTAAGGCAACACACTGACAGTGTGCTAGTTTGGTACAATGACATCAGTATTAATCCACCTTCCACCTGGTATAAGCACATTGCTTTCATAACAATAGCAATGGTATGCAAATACAAAGGCAACACACTGGTAGTGTGCTAGTTGGGTACAATGACATCACAGTCTTAATCCACCTTCCACCTGGCATAAGCACATTGCTTTCATAACAATAGCAATGGTATGCAAATTCAAAGGCAACACACTGGCAGTGTGCTAGTTAGGTACAATGACATCAGTCTTAATCCACCTTCCACCTGGTATAAGTACATTGCTTTCATAACAATAGCATTGGTATGCAAATTCTAAGGCGACACACTGGCATTGTTTTTTTTTTCTAAATCTGTGCCAAGAACATCCCAAGTAAAAGATAGGAGTTTTCGTAATCTGATCCATCTGACACACTTTTATCTGACACACTTATGAATTCGGAAACCCTTGACGGAATAGAGCATGTTTATTCTGTTAAGGTTTCCGAATTCATAAGTGTGTCAGATGGGCCAGATTACGAAAACTCCCGTAAAAGATGGATTAAAAGGCTGCTGATGTTGTAGCAGTCGAAGCTCAAAAATAGATTTGGGTGTTGCGTAGAAAACACTTTACAAAACCCACACTCCAGAAGATGACATGATGAGATGGGTATTTTATTAAATCTTTTTGTTTTTTTATGTGACAAAATTCCTTTGAAGATAGACCACAGACCGAAAGGTACAAACATTAAGAAAATAAGCAACAAAATCACAACGAGGAGCTAAACCATGAATTGATCTTCAGAGCTCTGTAAATATGAAGGAAAATTTTATAATTGTGTGGGTGTGGTTTATTTGTCCTGTGTTTGTTGTTAGTCTTCATTAAATCTTAATGACTTCTCAGGAGAATGTCACAGTTTTAATCACATTCACTGTAATTTGTTGTTGACTTGTTTTTGTTTTTAACCCAAGCTTGAAAGTAAATTTTAGTTTCTAAAGAGCAACTCAAAAGGATAAGGTGGCCTTCATTAATGTTTGTAGAAATCATCAGTTAAATTGTAATTAGAAAGGATGGGATTCCAGATCCAATTGAAGCCATAATTCATAATTAATTACCTTCAATATTATTGACAATGTTTCGACAATTGCAATAAACACAGAGGAAATCAAACCTAATTGAACTGTTTTGTAAATGGTCCCACTCATATTGCTGCCAGTTAAGTTAAAGGCTCTTTGTGCAAATGGCAAAATTGTGCACAGATGAAATTGCACAACTGAGGTATTAGGATAGCTGTTTCGAGGTGACAGACCACAGGAATGTTTCTTAAAAGTTCTTGGCACATATTTCATGTAAACAATTTTTTTTACCTTTATGAAGTATTCTTTCAAGCACGAGATTTTGTGGTAAAGGGTGCACTATGATAGAGAATACCAGCACAAGTTTGACATTAATCAAATTCAATTCAAAGTGTCTAAGGATAGAGATTTTGAATCTGATCACAATGTAACTATATTATAGAACCTTATATACCCTTATTATTAATAACCATGTATAGGTCATCAAACTGCTCAGTTTTTTTTTGAAGGCAGGGTCTTGTTGGTCCTTTGTTTTACAGAGCAAAAAAAAAAAAGGTCTTGGAAAATGGACTTATTAAGCAGAGTTGGCCACACTGAAAACTATAGGGGGCGAAATATCAGGGAAAATAGAGATAGTACTCAAAGGGGTGACAACCCAAAGGAGAAGAGATACATGATGACAACCAAATGTTTCTTCCAAGGGTGATTAAGTAAAATGATTAATTAATAGCAGTTAAACTATTTAAGAATTTGATTTCAAGAAGTTGCGGATAGCAGTGTTTCTTTTTCTGCTCTTCCCCCAAAGTTTCACTCTATCTTTTTCCCTCTCCATCATCTCCGTAAGACAGACATGATGGTATATAATCCCACTTGTCTTGTTTACAGAGAAGGATACAACAGCCAAGCCTGGAAATTTTTTTTTTTACTCAAATAGTGATCGACTTCAGTAAATGATAACATGGCCAACAGCATCCGGCATTTGGAGAAGAACGAGTCCCATCTTCCAGCTGCGGTTGTTTGTTTAGACCCATTACGAGTAAATGTACATCGTAAGCATGTTTGAACAGAAAGAATTAGCGCGAGACCCTCGTCCACGTGCATATATCTTGTCTCGGTTATCGACATGTTGTGAACGGCTTTGGACTGTTTGATAATTTTCCCACCTCTCTTATATTGTGTTACTTTTATTTTGGGTGTTTGTTATGATGAAAACTGTGTAGGGATGCGGCCACTGGAGGTGATTTGGACGATGCGGACTGGGGAAATGGTGTTTTGTTTTTACCTTGCTTATAGGAAGGAAATTACAATTCTGGCATTGGCTGCAGATGACGTGTTGTCTAATCTCGTATATTGTATGCAGTAGTAGTTGTGGGCTTTGTGAATGAAGACAAGACTTGGGCATTCAATATGTTTAGGTTTACATGATATTTGATTATTTCTTCCATTAGGTCCCTTAACACCATAGCCCTTAACCCTTACCATTACCCTTAACTTAATCCAGGGTCCAACCCTTAATCTGTACTGCAACCCTTAATGCAGCCCGCGGGCCAAATCCGACCCGCCAACCGGTGATTTTTTTACCCTTGACTTGTCTAACATATAAAGGGAGACTGGAAAATCAAGTGTATTTGGCCATCAAATAGGGAAGTTTAAAATGTTTAATATTCTTTGACCCTTCAACTAATAATTGAGAACCCCTGCCTTAATGTAACCAAGTCTAGCCTTAATTAGAGAGCATAGTCCACAGGTTGAGATACTTGCTTTTTGGAAATGGAGGTCCCTGGTTCAATTCCCAGATTGGCTATTTACTGACCGGGGGGGGGGGGGTTATTTTTTTTTTTTTTTTTTTTAGTATTATTAATTTTTGGATTAGATTTAAATATTTCTTGTATTCATACATCAATATATTCAATTATACCTAAATGGTACAATACCCAATTAATTTGCAACACAATCAGAACTAAGTAACACACCTCCTGAGCTTACAGGCATGCCTTTGTGCACATTCATCCATTTCACATACAGCTGAAATTTGCTTGGGACAACAACCAAGGGTACCAATCCCAAATTAAAAGCTATCAACTCAGACTGCATTTTCTCATGAATCCTCTCCACTTGGTATCCAATATTTTCGCCACCGGAAAGTAAACTCCGGCAAATCAATTTGTGTAATATGTTGCTTGTGCTTGCACACAGCAGGCCTACGGGCAGACTAAATTTGGATAAACTGTTGACCTCAGTGACCTCAAAGCAAAAGGTGGATCACCAAGGGAGCTGTGTATGTAGGTTTCACAGAAAACCAGAGTCATAAGGCAGTTGTTGGCAATTTGTCTTCCTTAGAAGGGATGGTGCATTGATTTCAATGTCAACAAGTTTGAATAGATCAGTGTCAGAAGCCCACAGCATAGATTGCTACCTGGTCATTAATAATATTGAGGGTTTACTGCAAGAAGGCCCCATCTGCAATAGCTGCCATTTGCAAGCTGTGTTCTTATTAAGTGTTATACCTGCCAAATCTAACATGTGGCAGCTATTGCAGATGGGGCCTTTTTGCCCTAAACCCTTGAAATGTGTACTTTTATATAAGCCATTGTTGTGTCATCTGTTTGGAGATTTGCACCTAGGGACTACTTTGGTAGTAGGCCCTGTGTATGTCAGTTGGCGGGATGTCTGGCTGCTGTGTGTGTGTGATGTGTGCCTGTGTGTGTGATGCGTGTGTGTGGTGTGCTGTGTGATGTGCTGCATGGTTTGCATGCTGCATTGTATGTGTTAAAATTCTTAACTCTGCACATTGATTAACTTCATACTTGTCATTTGCATATTCATCATTATTATAAGCTCATTCGACATTTGCATCTTTTTTCAAGTTTGTCCGATTCAGCTGAAAGTTTGTGAAAATAATCTTCGGTATCACATGGATGTGTAAAAAAATTAAAATGGGGTCAAGGGGTCATCCAGAGGTCAAATATTTCATGTTTAATATCCCTATTCCCAAACCATCACAGCAGATGACACCTATGTTCCGATAAACACTGTATTTTTCTTATTTCATAGTCTACCATTTTCAGACAAATTGCTCTCACTCTCAGACAGTGTTTCACAATGTTAAACATTGTATTATGATAGATTTCAGTGGCTCACAATGTGAGTATGCAGTGAATGGAATTGATTTATCATACAATGTAGCATTGAACAATTACAATGAATTGCTATTTGATGGTGAGCACGATATTTATACATTTCCTGGTAAAGTATTCTTTATTTCAAAAGAAAAAGAATCAGTCAAAATGTATTTTTTTTTAAATCTATGTTTTGGATATAAAAAGCCAGATCTAGCAAGTTCTAGTCACCTCAAACTCCCTCAATGTATTCTTTTAACTTGGCTTGACTATCCATTAATTAAATCCAAGGTGAAAGCATTTTATTTGTTTAGTCTTTTCATTGGGTCAAGTTGATAAAATTGTATTCATTTTTCATGAGGAAAAAACCAACAAATTATAGTTTAAATTTGACCGTAAGCACATAAGGCTTAAATTCTATACTGTCTTCACTTTTTGTGTGCTCTCCGGGCAGTCGAAAAAACCTTTCATAAATAACGCAAAACCACACCAGTAGTTTACACCTGCCAAATCCGGTGGGTCCTATATTACAGAATCATGGATAAAAATTCTTCTCTCGCCAGTGCCTTGGTTGATTTAACAATAGACATGTGATTTTCTTCGTCTCTGGTAAAGCTTGTTTAAACAAATAAATTTCACATTCATGCCCTATTACATTACCCGGTAGCCATGACATCGCTGAATGTACTGTGAAACATTGTCTCCTACAGGAAGTCAGACGAGATAGAATAGCTGTCCAATGCCGAAAACATTGCGTCAAGTGCTGTGCGGTGATTTTGTTTTACCAATGTTTTTTGTTCCGCCTAAACGAATGTTCATGAGGCACATACTAGTCCAGATTCCGTGTGTCCGTCCGTAATGTCCGTTCCGTCCTCCGTATGGACTCGTTAACCTTTTTTAAAATGCTCTGCAGCCTAAAAACGCTTTCCCCACCCCGATTTAAAATTCAATTTGTAGGATGATAGAGTGCGGTGCCGCAATATTAATGTGTAGCTTTTGGCGGCATTATTTGCATATCATAATTTTAATAGCTTTATTTGCATATTTTTTTCAGCCATTTTGGTTAACCTTTTTTGAAATGCTCTGGGGGCTAAACGCTATTATATTAATCCCGATTTACTTCACACTTGGTAGGGTGATAAAGTGAGTGCCAAAATATAATGTGTAGCTTTTGGCTGGCATTATTTGCATATTCATGAATATTAATTACTTATTTTGGGGTCCGGTCCAAATGACAACCCTTTTCCCCGCCAAGGTTTGTGTGCAAGTTATCTGGACGTTCCTTACGGCGTATAAGATGTAACATGGTGAAGATCAGGTTAAATAGTTCTCACCTGATTAGGTGTTTGGCATATTTTCGGGCTGAATTACATTGCAATGAGCTATGATATGCAAAAATCAGCGTACTTGCTATATTTTTTGAACGGTACATCGTATATGCCAAATTCCTCCTTCAATCTGCAACGAAATCCCAGTTATGGTGCGCATCCTCTTTGCCATTTGAAAAGTTCCCTGATAATATGCGACTTAGGTATGCAAATGCTAATTAAATATGCAGAATGGCTGTAATCCTAAATGGTACAATTGGATATTCAAAATTCCTTTGGTACAATGAAAACTATACCATAATTTGTGTGTGAACATATGTATGGGGGAAGGGTGTGGTGTTGGGGAGGGGGAAGGGTGGTGTTGGGTGGGGAAGGTGTGGTGTTGGGGAGGGGGCAGGTGTGGTGTTGGGGAGTGGCATTGTGGGTGTAAGTTGCAAGGTGGGCGTCGGGGAGGGTGTGGGGTGAGTCTGGAGGGGTGGGGTGGTGGCATCATGGGGTAAGGTGCTTTGGGGAAGGGTGGGGTTTGTGTCGGCGAGGGGGCGGTTGACCTCTTATGACCTTGGTGACTTCTGGTGACCTTGGTGACTTTGTGTGACCGTTTGTGACCCCATGGTACCTTGTGATCGGCTGACCGCTCACTCCCTTTGGCCCATTCACAATCGTGTGCCAGGGAGCGATCTGGTGGATTCCGATGGGGAGGGGTGGGTGTGTCAGTGAGGGGGGCAGGTGGGGTGCGGTCGGGGGAATTGTGGGTGCGTCCGGGGAATGTGGGGTTCGTCGGGGGCATGGTTGGGGTGCTCCGGGGGAAGGGTGGCCGGGTGGACTTGATTTGGCGGGGTGGGGTGATCATGGTGACCTTATGTGACCTTGGTGCCCCCCTGTGACCTTTGGTTTATCCTTTGTGACCCTTTGAGACCCTTTGTGACCCTTTTTGACCTATGCGAACCTCAGTGACCCCATCATGTGACCTTTGTGATCCCATGTGGAACCTTTGTGACCCATGTGACCTTGGTGATCTCATGTCACTTTGGTGACCTCATGTCACCTTTGACCCCTTTAACAGAACCGCAATGGCATACACACTAGCGGTCCAAGGGCCCCGATTAGTTTCTACAATTCGGTTACTTGTTTCTCCGTGGCATTTGTTGTCTTTCTAATCATTTGCCACACTTCATCATAAAGCAAGTGATCGCGCAAGCAGTCGACACTTGTGGTTCGAGAACCTCCTTGTTTTTGGATTATTTCCAATGTATTTTTTTTCTATGTGGAAATACGAAAATTGACTTCAAACTGACATTTCCAAGAATCACACTCTTGTGATTTTGTATAGAATGGGTTATTTATTTTTATTTTTGATTGTTGAAAATTGTTGACTGACTGACCGACGCTGCTGATAACTGATTCACTTCACTCCTCACTCTTGTCGCTCTTCAACTCACTCACTCACAGGCATCTCCTCACGTCACTCACTACTCACTCACCACTCACATCCTCACGCACTCACTCACTCACATCACTCACTCACGTCACTCACTCCATCACTCACTCCACCACTCACCCACCATCCTCACTCCCCTGCACAGTCAGTCCCTCACTCACTCACTCACTCACCTCTTTCACTCACGTCACTCATCCCTCCACTCCTCGAGCTCTCTAGCTCCGCTCTCTAGCCTCTCCCAGGTGGAGCATTGCAACAGACCTACACATCACTTGTCCTTGGTGAAAAAAGTGCTTAAAAAGTTTAAGATGCGCATGCCTAATTAAACGCTGTATCAGCGATGTGCTATATTGTATGTTTTTGCCTTTTGGAACTTTTAAATGTTAGGCATGTTCAATCATTCTTTAACCCCTGGGCATAGCTGTGGGAAATGCCTGCCAATCTATCAGCCTTTGAACACTATTTTGATTGTTACTGTGCCATGGATTGGGTACTGAGCAAATCAAGAAACTGTAGGAATGGTTGTATGATTTACGCAGAAATATAGAAGTTACTATTTTGATTGGTTACCAGAGGGCTAATCTCATGTGTGTCCTGCAGTGCCCCAATAGGACCGGCTGTATCATATAGTAGTTCTCAGAGGGTTAATTCAAGTGTATTGAAGCAGTCTTCCTTGACATGCTTTGATTAATTACTTTCACTTGCTGTTGTTATATTCTGAACTGTGTCATGAGACGCAGACTTAAAAAAAAACACAGGGACATTTCCCAAAATGTACCCTCATATCTTTTAGAACCCGAAGTATTTTTTTTTTTTTTTTTTTTTTTTTTTTTTTTTTAAAATAACAAAATGTTGTCTTTATGTAATAAGATGATTTCCAAGCTTGGCTGATGTTAACAGGAAATTCATTTTTAAAAATTTATTTTCTACTTGTTGTCCAATAAAAACACTTCCAAACGTTCTTGGTAGGTGTTCGCATAACTAATCAATTACAAAAAATAAAAAAAATAAAAAGTTTTTTCCAAATAAAATTCCGTATGTCCTGTTACCCTGGTCCACAGTTATTAAGTAGGACCAGGTCCATATTGAGACTTTCAATGTCTTATCTTTTTTAATCATACCCTTTTATAATCCTTTTCGATCACTACTCTAGTTATTTCGGTTTTTGTTTTTCTTTGCATAACACTTGAATACCTGTCAAGATTTGAACAATATTTGGTCTAAGTGTTGTGTCCACAGACAAACAATTGCTTAGTCCCTGCGCTTGCACTCACAGATTCCTAATGTTGGGTTGATGTGTGTATTCCTGGGGTTGGTTGTTAGTAATCAATTTTTCCCCCAAGACCCTGGATTTTTATATCATAAGCAGAGAAAAGTGGATTTTTTTAAAAATAATGAAAAAAAAAAAACACTCTATGGCCGTTTATAAAATGCACTTGCAGCTCTTTCCACGTGGCCCGACTTTTCCTTGGGGCCCTGTTACTGTTGTTGGTGGTGTTTACCATTTTTTGTCTCCAAATTGGAAATCAATTTTTTCTGTAGTAAAAACATGATTTCTATTTTGGAACCACAATCAGTATTTGGAGGATTTAGTGCAAGAGTCCCATTTGTAATAACTGCCAGGGATTATATGTTGTACATATCAATAACCGAAATGCTAGATGTCAATAGGTCAGCTATGGAAGTAGGTCCTTGTTGCTCTTAGCCCTCAATTTGTCCCTCCAGCTGTTTTATTTGTGTTGTCATTGCTGTGCGATGCTATCTGCCAACAGTTTGGTCTTGGGCCCCTGATTGTTGGTGACGGTGGTGTTTGCTTGTTTTGTTTTTAATAAAACGATTTAAATATTTTTTATTTCTGATTTGCGCTGGGTGCGGGCAGTGAAGTATAAAAAGGACTGGCACTGGGTTTCAAATTTTGTTACATAAACAATGAGAACAATTTGTTTACAAAATGTTGGTCTTTAGGGAGAGAGAGAAAGTATTTTGAGATTTTATGCGAAAGGGCATTGAAGGGAAGAAAGGATATTTTCCTTCGTCCTTTTGGTGTGTCTGATGATGATGATAGTCACTTGTCCCTCCTTCTCTATGTGTTCCTCTTTCATTTTTCATCAATAATTTTGATTGCCTTTTAGCGTACTTTAGTGCATCTCCATTTTTCAGAGCGTGTTACCATTCGCCCTCCATTTAGGATCCTACTCCTGCTGTGGAAGACTTCACCTAATGTGCCAAGAGGGGGTGCATATTTTGAACCGTGGTTACTCGCGTGAGCTTGAACGTTTTGCCACAGATGAGAGTTATAGATTCCAAATGAGTTGTGCTCCTGGGCTCATACTTTCGTTGGACGTCTAAACGTACCCTACTTCTCTCCACAACGGCGTACCTTCGCTTGCACAGAGACGCATGATACACTCAACGATCAACGTAGGTGTTTTATTATGTCGCAAGAATTAGGCCCAAGTATAATGTGTTATTCCATATGTAATTCATACTCTACCCTGCATTACTTTAGCTAAATCTTCTACAGAGGGTTGTGGTATGTCAGAATGGCAAGCCAAATCTTGCCCTGCACACCATTCTTGGCAATTGATATTGTTTCAAATGTATTGGGACTTTGTTGCCGGTGAAGTCGCACAATGACTCAAATTTTTGGTTTTTACAAAAATTAACCCATGATTTGTTTGGAACAGGGTCATTGAACTGGGTAACAAAGTTTCTGTGACATTAGAAGGTATATTCTTGCTTGCGTTTTGGAATTGAATTACCTTCTGTGTTAATCAGTTTTGTTTTTACCAAGGCACAGCAACAACCTGTTTACAGTTAGATTTAAAGCTGATTGTTTTGTATCACAATCTTCCCTGGCCCAGCTCGGGACGGGCTTTTCAATTTAACCTCATTTCAAGACTCGGTATGCATTCAGAAGTGGTTTATTTATAATGCAAAAGAAAATCCTCCCCATCTGGAAAATCATCATCCCACTTCCAGGAATTGGCTGCCTGATGCCTGGGTCTTTTTTCCTACGTCACCTTGGCTTTGGTTGCGACCTTGTTGTTAGTGGGGCTTAGAGGGCAGTGTTTGTTGCTTCGGGTTCATTGCTACTAGATTGTAGGTGCTAAGTCCTTGGGGGGATGGAGGCCAAGTGTTTTCGCACCTCTGGATTCCTGCCAGGTGGAACAAAAAAATTTCCAACACCAATGCTTCATCATAAATGTTGTCGTCTATGACTACCAGTCTCATGTTCAGCAACATAACAATACCAGTTATCATTTTCCAGTACACAGTTCACTGACACCATTCGTATCTGTAATATTGATCTTGAAACTTTGGTATGGATTATGTATCTTAGAAACAGAGATCAGACTATGAGTCCCAGGGGTGAGGGAAAAAAAAAAAAATCTGACCATGCCTCTTGGGATGACATATTTATGTGAAGTTGTGCATCCTGGAATCACAGAGTGGTCCAGTTAGGCAGCATGGTTTCATCCCAGGTCCCTTTGCAAGGGTGAAAGGGCCCTGGTATTAACCATGGTCCTAGGCATGCTTGAAAGAGTGGGGATCTGGGAAGCTCCTTCACATGAAAGTTGGCTGTTTGGAGGAAACTTGGCCATTTGTAGGGAATTTATACATAAGATATTGTGGGAAATCTTTGAAATGCGACTATCTTCCCAGGAAATTTACATTTTTTCAAACCCTGGTCCTAGGCGTAAAAGGGTTCCAATTGTGGGGCGCTAACCGAATTTGGTTGCGACTGCACACAAACAATTACATCAAATTGATTTAAGAAATACAGAATCCACATAAGAATAACTCAAATGTGGGGGAGCCATTTTCAATGCCTCCAGCCGCTGGTTTGCTGTGGCTGTGTTTCATACACTTTTGTTATTCAAACAGATGCAATTGCAACAGAAGCGAGTGATTAATCCAAATAATGTAAAATTGCATGCAATCATATAGTCTAAAATAACCCAAATTTAGCCAGGCCAGAAAATCCAATGAAGTTTGTGTAATTTTCTAATCTGTTTCAGAATAAATATATTTGAAAATTAGATAATTATAACAATGGCATGTGTTTTGACAAATATGATAAAATTTGGTCCACCTAAAAATTCAGGTATTTGGATGATGAAAGCTAAATAATTTGGGCAATATACAAAGTCTGTTCTTAGTTTCTCTCTTTTTTTTTTATTTTTGAAAGTCAGAAAATTGATTAAAGATCAAAACTTTGTCATGATTCCATTGTGGAACAATGCCATTGACATGCATACTACTCCCATTGGTGCTTTTTGGGCAGATGCATTGTTTAATCATTTTAGGGCTCTCCACTCTGTTTGTTTGGTATGAATGTTTTATCATAACTTCTGTCAGCTGCACATTACAAAACTGTTAGTATTTAAAATATTTGTATTCCGCCGCTTTGCCAGCTACAGTTCATTTTATGTGGTTAGACCCCTTGGCACCGGTGAAATAATGGGTAATTAGGAACGTTCGAAACATGGCATGTTTTGGTAACTTGCAGAAATTATGCGAAGAAAATAATATTGCCTATGTACCTGGAGGGAAAGATGTGTAAATGCAGCCAGTGCGAGTGAGAGTTTTTCGTACTGATCACATTCTTATTGTTATTTCAATTCTTACTGGTTTCCCAACTGTTCCATTGTCATCATCTACAAGTTCCGTAACCCTTAACTATAAGCCCTAACCCTAATCCAAGAAGATTGATGCTATTTTAAACAGCCAAATTCTTATGGTGTAAGTAAGCCAGGGCTTCAGATACGTCCTGTGTACCATACTCTTATCGCAACTAAGGGGTACCCCTTTATGTTGCGCAGTACATGCACTAGTTGCGGTATTGCACGTCATACGTAGCCAAGCATATATAAGGTGCTGGACCATCGGCAGGGTAATTAGCGAGCGGCCCTAGTTCGAACCCCACAAGAGTCTTGTTTCTTGGGCATACTGTAAATAGGTTCCTATAAGGTCGGAAATTGCATAATCACGCACATTAAAATGCAATGTGATTAATTTTAATCATGGTTCGGAGAGTCAATATAACGCTGTTAGTCCCGTGTGTCAGACGAGTCATTCCTGAACATGTAGAAAGTTGCAGACCTTAAATTGGAAAAAGAATAGCGAGATCATCCCAGGTTTTATACCTGCAACTCAGCACTGTAGTCTAGAGCCACTTCCAACCCATGCCACACAGGCAGCGTGGAAGGGTAC